>OX123193.2:72382786-72662360 GCA_944739405.2 Euclidia mi | reverse complement strand
CCTCCAGATCGATGGAGTGGCTATGGGTAGCCCTATAGCACCGGTAATGGCCAACATCTGGATGGAGCACTTTGAGGAATCCATAGACATGCAGGCGTCAAATGTGAAACTATGGAAAAGGTATGTCGACGATATCTTCTGCATCATGAAGGGCAACAAGCAGGACGTAGAACAATTCGCACACATATTGAACGCCATACATCCGAACATCCGATTCACATTCGAAATGGAGGTAGACGGATCGTTACCCTTTCTCGACGTTAAAGTGACAGTGAGAGATAATGGTACCCTTGGACACACTGTGTATAGGAAACCGACACACACCGACAGGTATCTCAACGCGAACTCGCACCACCATCCGCGGCACTTGGATTCCGTTGTGTCCTCGTTAGTGAACAGAGCGTATGACTTATGTGACCCCGAACAATTAAATAGTGAGCTGTCACATGTTCGGGAGGTACTTAGGTGCAACGGATACAAGAAAAACTTACTCTGTCGGAAGAGGAACGAGCGTAAACCTGAAGTAAGCAGAGTGCCCGCTTACATGCCGTATGTAAAGGGAGTGACGGACAAAGTTGGAACAGTACTCAAGAAATACTCCATCAAGACTGTATACAGTCCGCTCTCTAAGATAGCACACAATCTGCGTACACCAAAGGATGTAATTCCTCTCCAAACACCTGGCGTCTACAAAGTCGATTGCAGCTGTGGTAGTTCATATATCGGGCAGACTAAGCGTACAATCGCTGAAAGGGTAAAGGAACATATCGCAGCTGTAAAAAACCGACATATTAACAAGTCGGCGATAGCTGAGCATTTGTTGGAGTCTGGACCAAACCACTGGATAGAACTGCATCAACCACAAGTCTTATCCACCGATCGTCACTATTACTCCAGGATAGTACGTGAAGCGGTAGAAATCAAGAAATATAACAATTTCAACCGGGAGGATGGATATAGATTATCGGCCACTTGGAATCCAGTCATCAGCAAGTGTAAACACCGCCGCAGTGATAAATCTCAACAGTGTGTAGACGTCATTAGTGTAGTGTGTCGGAGTACCGACATTGCGAACTTAAATAAAGACCAAGTGAGGGTAGGTGCTGAAACCCGCACTTCCACAAGACGTCGCTGAGCTCTCATCAGTCTCTCCGCGACCACGCTCGGTGCAAGACGAGCGAAACGTCGGTAACAAATAGGTATTTATACCTTATATAAGTCAAGTTAACGCGATTAAGACCCGCTAAATTCATTTCTATGATGTAAACAAATATTGTAATTGTTATTACCAAATTCAGGGGCAACGCCACGTTACACGCAAACAAAAGTGTTTATTTGCTGTGTGGAGTGGCGAAAGTATACCACTAAAAATAGAAATTATAGAAAGAGATGATGTTTTCTGGGAGAAGCTTGTGGCGATTTATATGAATTGGCAGTTGCCTGAAATTGTTGATTCTCGTCAAGCTCAAGGGATGGCATTGCGAGATCACGGAGAGGAAAATGTTTCATCAGTGCTTGAAATTTCTACAATACCAAGCCGTAAAAGGAAAGTAAATGAAACTGTGCCTCGTGAACAACAGCAAATAATAAGTCTTATCGCCTCACACACTGCCTTTAATATTCGATGAGAATAAAGAAAACCTGCCGGGTTGTAGCAGACAGCTAACTTTTGATGAGCTGTAAACTCTGTATTTCGTTAATAAATTATAAATGAATATAAATAAATATCTTTTAATATTTATTTTCTTTGAAACAACACATATTTGAAGCGAAAGATTTTTTTTATATTTTTCCATACAAACATGTATGACGAGAGCTAACGAAAAAGCAGTAACTCAAATTCTAATTCTATAATTTTCTAAGCGACATAGCAGTATCTCATGAATAAGGTATATCCACATATATTTTTGATGTTTCATCTATTTTGAAAAATAATAATGGGTTGGGTTTCGAAACGAGTCGCCTGAATTTGAGGGTATTGGTAGTGTAGGGGGCTTAAGGTAGTTCGTTTTAATCCCCTAAATGTAATTTTGGCTGCCGGAGTTGCGTCTAAATATTTTTAAACAATTTCCAAAATTTCATAAATACTTCGGCAATTATGCAAAACGGAACATGGTTTTTATACTTTAGTACAGTTTTACAAATGTAATTTTTAGGTTTTATGTAAAAACGTGAAACGAAACGCAAAACTGCCATCTTGGAATGATCATATTGACAGCTAATGTCAAATGTGTGCGTCATTGCTTTCGAGTGCCTTGGGTTAGGTGCGACTGTAATAAGTAAATAAATAGGATATGTTAGGTTCTCTTTTGACCCTTAATCCGAAAATAGGAGCCCTTCGCAGGGCTCCGACAACCTTAGTTTATTAAACTAGTGTGATGAATGTGGAAGTTGGCAGTGCCATACACACCGATATTTGGAGATTTTTTTTTTCAGAGAAAACCAAGTATTTCCGGCAAGTGAAAATGGTGAGGGGGGTTTCAAGACCTCCCCTCCTCTCTCTCCAATCACTCACAACCCCTAAAAACGGCGACGTATTTCGAAACCTTTGCCATAATAATTATACCTATAATAACAATAAACATCCATAAATAAATAAAAGAAATCAACTTTTACTAAAGTTCAATTATTTCGTAACTCACTTTAGTTGAGATACGGCGTTTGCGCTTAGTAGAGCAGTATTGTGTTTTAGGGTACCTTAGCCAAAAATTGTAAAAACGGAACCCTTATAGATTCGCAATGTCTGTCTGTCTGTCCGCCCGTATGTCACAGCCAATTTATTGCAAAACAGATTTGAAAACTGGCAGGAATGGAATTAGATGTAGGTATTCTATGAACTGCTTCACTATTTTTATACAAAAACAAAACAAACATAATAATGGCCTCTCCATACATGGAACTGACTTAGTTATTTTTATCATCTTACGGCACGTAGGTATTTACCTACTTTCGTCAACATTTAATACCTATAACGTCTAATGTAAACCAGTTTTGCTCATGGCTGCACTGAGAACAAAAATTGCGCTATGCCTATATTGTACAAACAGATTGATGTATGTAATATAAATTTTAATATCAGTATCTCAATTCAATATGCTAAAAGGTTTAACTTGCGATTTTGAAATATTGGAATACGGATGTCGCCAGAATACGGCCGCACGCGACGAGAATGAAGGGGGGCGCCCCGCAGTAGACGGAGCTAAGCTCCCTTCACCTCCCCTGCTTCACCCCCTCATTTACCAAAACAGTCGCTTAGGACAGCGCCTTAAAGAGTAAAATCCGTCCACAGCTCTTCAAGTAATATTTCACCAATAATTTATTTCCCCCTCTGCGGCAAAGGCTTAAACACCAAAATTTTGGCCACCGCCGTACCACCGCATTCATCAGTGACTTAGGCATAAAGGCAATACTTGATACCCGTATTGTTATGCATCTGACGTTAGCAAATCTACCACAACTTTCTGAACTCGTGTACAACCGGCAACCAAAGGTTTTGTGAAATAAGTACCTATATACTTCAGAAGTAGGAAGATATTAAGCTACTATGCGGTCGAGTCAAATACGACTTCGACTATTCACTTTGAAGCGCTTCCTACAAGTCTCTGCTGAATGATTACAAAAGATGTCAGATGATATCGATTTGAAAATAGTTTTCCTTTGAACATGAACGATATCGGAGGCAGATTAGGGAATAATAAGGTCTGAATTAAATTAATTTATAAAGGACGATGGGCGGAATCGTCTACACCCATCAACAAAAATGAAATGTAGCTGAATTGACACATCTTGGCAAGATGAAATTTTTTATTATGGGGACGTTGCCCAAAAGCATGGGGTTGTCATAGTAATTAACGGTTAAACAAATATTCGTATAAGTACGTATTTTTGACGATTATTTGTAAAACACCTACTTATTTATATATTCATTAGTGCACAGCGAACATAGACCAGTAATATTAACACTCACTATTGTTTTTTGCCTACTATGAGCATTATAAGAATGAATAATTAGAAGAAAATTAATTTAAATGATTCATTTATTTATATTATACTAGACGGCGCCAGTGGCCTCGATCGTGTCAATTATACATATAAACCATCCTCTTGAATCATTCTATCTATTAAATAAACCGCATTAAAATCCGTTGCGCAGTTTTTAATATTTAAGCATACATAGGGACAGACAGACAGAAGACAGACTTTGTTGTATACTATGTAGTGATTATTATATAAGGGCAGCGATAGCCTAGAGGAGATACCAACGGATTGCCATGCAGAGGGTATCGGGTTCGAATCTGCCCCGTATCTTGGAGAGCACGTTAAACCGTCAGTCCCGCCTGTCATGAAGATGTTTGACAGTCGTTACGTGGATTCAGTACCCTCAGATAAACTGATACTGGTCTATGGTTAGACCAGTAAACGGACCTTGGGCTCTAAGCGTGTAAGTCTTGGGTGCAACCGGGACAACGCTAGGGTGATGATGATTAATTTATATTCGTTATTTTCCTATTATTCATTCATTATCATTTAAATGGTTAAAATACATTATTTTTTATTTTGTATAGTTACTAAATCATGTTTTGTACTGTAATATAACCATAATGCCAAAATAACTTACAAGTGTAAAATGAAAATATAGGTTAATTAATAAGAATAAATTGTTTTTTATTTATATATCCCACGGATTTAAGTAAAAACAACGATTTTAATCAAGTAGTGGATACTTAAGGTACAAATTGGCATCAGTTCCATGTGTGTTGGTTAATGGGGACGGAGCCCATACATTTTTGCCCATAGTCCTTTGTACTGTGCTGGATAGTTTAGGATAAATTTATACGCATTGCCTGCATTTGGCTGCTAAAGCATGCGATCGTGTTGTATCTCACTTATTTGAGGCCCGTTTGAGTATTCGATCTATCCGTCTGAATTTGGCTACTAGGCACTAACAAATATATATAGTAGGCAAATAATAATAATAATATGCTACCACATGCACACAATACATCACCATCTAGTCCCAAACTAAGCAGAGCTTGTACTATAGGTACTAGATAATGGAAAAATATACATATTTTATTACTTTTTTTTGTAAATACATACATATATTATATATATACATAGAAACATGGTCTGAGCCAAGACAAACATCCATGTTCATGCACACAAATGTTTGACTTGAGTGGGAATTGAATCCACGACCTTCGTTCGGCGTAGCAGTCGCTTACTCTCCCACTGCGCCAACCGGTCGCAAATAAATCGAAAGATTAGGTATTAAAAGCGGCCGTCAGTGTTGCTATCTGAAGAAGTTTAACTTAGCCAGCCTGCATTCCTCTTTAGTTTAGTCAAATAATTTAGTGTTAATTAATTCTATACCATTTTTTTAGCTATTGTAATCATATTTTCGCTCACTTAACAAACACGAGTTCGAGGAACAGCCATTGTCTATTGACTATACAAAACGCGAATCATTGATCATGAACGGGATTCATAAATATCTAAAAGTGACATCAGCTGGCTCTTTCATTTTTAAATTACCATTATACTAAATTACATATCAAGACTTACAAACGCAAAAATATTCCCGATAAAGTAAATTATTATATATGATAAAAAATCAATAACATTCCGTTACCAATAAAATTGTTTATTCCAGTTGCATCCAAATGCTGCACTTTTGCAGCCCGAGCTACGCTTTGTAGTCTTACTAGCTTTTACATAATATTAACTTCTCAGTGCGTCTGTTATTGGATATTCTTAACCCACGTGGAAAATCATGTTCTATAGTAAAATCCAAGGGCAAGATATTTGCGGAACCTGACTCCCATTAACAAATATCATACAGATTCATAAAAGCTCTTCAACAGTCGAACAAGTAAGACTCTTTGTGACCGGTAACCCATATGTAAACTTGATAGCGAGGAACGTCATTTTATCAAGAGATCCGATAGATTATTTAATTTGCCATTTATTGACGGGCCGCCCGAATACATATTATTATGTATTTAAAAAATATACGTTAGATAATTATGGTTATGTAGTTGTCATAATATGTTAAATAGTGTTTCAATGCTCACAGCGTTGTTTGATTGTGTTTCTACACTAAACTCAAACATATACATAAGACAAAACTCTACCGTGTTATTAAGACTATCAATACCTATACTTAGAGTTTTCCGTACTCGAGTTACTTAACAGTCAATAATCGGAATTAATTACCCGATACAAAATTTAAGTAAGCTCGCCTACGCATTTTCGTATTTTTCCCAAAACTCAGTTTGAGTTGTAATCAAATTAAATATATTTATTTAAATGGAGAGAGGTTTTAATTTTTTTGCACAATAAGTTAATTGTGAAAATTATAACTTAAAATATTATTGACCAAAATTGAATATTAAATTTTAAGCTTACCCCTTTTTTTGGTGTCGGGTTGGAAAATCCCCATGGAGTCCCTTCGCCCTGGGTGGGAAGGACGAAGGCGACTGTCAGACTCTTACTGACTAAAAACCAACCCGTGCTCCTCATGTACCCATGAATCGGAGGGTAGGGTTTCACCGAAGCATTCTTCGCTACCCCCCGATGGGTATTGGCCCGCCAGGTGGTCAGGCGGGCCCCGAACGAAACCCCCTTGGCGGCGGATGAAGGTGTTGGGCTCCGCCGCCAAAACACCTAGCGGCCGCAGAGGATAGGGAGGACGGCAACGCAACACCGCATCTCCTCTTCCTCTGCGGCCCCACCGCGACGCAATGATGGTGCGCCTCCATTTGGACGCGGGAGATAGGGCGCGCGGCAACGCAACACCGACACGCATCTCCTCCCGCGACCGCACTCGACTGCGAGGGACAGACAGAACTGTCCCAAGCACCCGCACCTTGGTACGCATCCTACGCAGGCCTCACGCAAGCCCACGTGGAGCGTCCCCTCCCGGGATCCCGCTTAGCTTCACCGTGGGTGTTCCTCAAACCCACGGTTACTGAGCCCTCCACCACGACAAGGTGGAGATCCCACAGGGGAAAGCTTACCCTAACAAATAAAATAATGGTTCTTCACTTTGCTCAAGACTAAACTTATTTTTAACTAGCAGTGCCCACTGCTTCGCCCGCGTGGAAGTCGGTATCCTTTAAATATCCCTTTCTGTGGCCTTGATAATGTAAAATAACATAATGATCGGTTGATGAAACTCACACTCATATTTAAGTTTCTTACTTACTGTATTAGAAAAGTAGTAACCTTTACCTACCTGCCACCTAAATTCTTAGCTCTTTCTTTTAATAAATACTATCTGGCCGGATTACATAACTATAACTTAATTTGAATCTTTGCACTCAAAAAGTAACACTCGAATAGTAAGTATACGATGCTCTACTATGTAATATAAACTGTAATAATGGTGTGCAAAATAATAGTTTTAAATAATACCCCTAGATCGCACCACTGGCAAAATTCAAAGTCGGTGTTAAGATCCAGCGCTGACAATATAAATATGAGAAAAGAAGTTAAAGTAAATTTTTGCTTAAATTGAGTCCGAATCACTTGATTACCCAATGTGGATATACATATGTATATTTTAAATTGCGATAACTTTTAATAGAATAGACGGATTCTGATAAACTAAAGACTAAATGTTAACCAAAGACACATACTATGCGTTTGTCACTATATCGATACAAACAATTTAGTGTGTTGCTTGAATTCAAGTCTATTAAATTTATTGAAAGACACTGCTAGGCTCCCATAGGTGATAGCGTGATGATTGTTGTCCAAGATTGTAATCGGGTCTGCAGGCAATATATTGGTGAAAGTCGCATCAAAATCCGTTCACTGGTTATTGCGTGATGATGTAACAAACATACAGACAGACAGACAGACAATAATTCCAAAAAATATTGTTTTGTGTTCTATATCGATAACATGTCACAATCCAATTGAAATTTCGCAAAAATATTCAATGTACAGACAAAGTGCTCTTTGAGTTTTATTATAGTATAGATTTCTGCACCATTCAAAGGTAGACTGGGAGAGAATGCCTTTAAAGGCTTCGTGTAAATAGAGTTTATAAATAATCTCAAAACATGTCTAAGAAACTCATTTATTCATTTATTTGGAAGTATCCCAAAGGGGTAGGCAGAGGTACACCCACATTTCGACTTATGAATTTTAGGTCCCACGTAATAGGGGGCAAGCCCATTGCCATTACCGGACACTTTGCCTGACTCCGTTCTGCTGCTGAGAATTGGAAAAAACTCAGTAACACTTATGCCCGACCCGGGACCTCCCGATCAGCAGACGCATACGCTATTCACTGGACCACGGAGGTAGTATGAACTTGAATTGCGTCGCCGTTTTTTGTGTACTTGTTTATTCATCCAGCTCCAGCTTAGTTTGAGCCAAGGTTCGATACTACGCCCTTGCGATCACAAGTTCAATGTCTTCACTAATGTGTAAAAGGACATTAGCAGACATGTTCCGTTAGCTAAGTCGTTTTCTCTTATTTATCGTATACAGGGCCCTGCCCTCTGGCAACTCAATAAGATTTTCTTAGAAGGTTGGTTGAGTCCCGTTCAAATAAATATCATTGCTTCAGTTAACGGTATTTTCTAATAATTTAACAAAACTCTACAACTATGACTACTTTATTTAAAGGCTTCTTTAGAAAAGAATTTAGAAAATAATTCCTTTCATATTCATCATTATAATATTGTAAAAGTCACTTGTCATCACTGACAAATCATCACAGAGCTCAAAACTGCTGTACTCTGAAACATGATAAGATGGGAAATGGAGAGTCCTATTATGACGTAGGTATACATGGTAGGATATCTTGACTACTTTTAAAATATATATTATAGGGTAAAATAGGGATTGAATGTTTGACAAATACTTATCTTTTATGGCACTGCAACAGCTCTAGACAACCACTACTCTACTACTATACAATGAAGAAACCAACTATTAAAATTATCATTAAGTAGTCAACTCATTAAATCATATAATTCTAAGGCTACGACAACTCTGATGCACGAAAACGTTTTTCTCCTGCCAAAGCGAAAAATGAACCAAATCAGTCGTAGATCAAAGTTTGTTATTACTTACTTGTTCTAAGAAAACTGATATTATTATTCATATTCCGTCCCATACAGTATAGGCATTTAGAGCGACACCTTTTCACAGGGCTCGAAATTAGATTCATTGCAAATCCGACTGTACTATTTTTTTTTTGTAGACAATTTCAATTTCGCGATGCTCGGAATTCAAATTGGAATAAGACATTTGTAAACGGAACATTGGACAGTAATAGACAGCAATGTAAGAGCCTGTGAAGTTTTTGACCAATTGTGAATGCATTTTGACCAGTTGTGGCGTAGCAGAAGTGTAACCAACTGCCAACGCGGTGCAACGGGTTCAAAACCCCCACGGCAAACTGGTTCGTATTGTTACGTGATCGTAATTGGTAACTAGATAAAGAATTCGTTTAAAATTTCCTACATGTTTATTTATTTGCTGTGTATTCACAGGACCCGTGTAAAATTAATACGATAAAAAATTTCGGAAAACAACAAATATTTTGGGTTGAAAATTGTAAGAAATTTCCGGATTAATACATTTGAGAAGTATGAAGTTATTTGTCGCTTAAATCTCAAGCGTAATAATAATCAAATATCTTAACATATATAGCAAAAAAACAATGGCGATATATAATGTTTCCGACGGTATTATTAATTTTTCGTCTGTTATTAGTTTTTGTAAAAACATCTGGTACTAAATGAATCTGGCAATAAATACCTTTTCGCCAATGAATGGAATTCATGCCGATGGGAGACAGTCAGTGGAATTATATAGTGAAAGGCATCATCCCAATAATATATATGACATGATGGCCCTCACGTTAATGGCCTAAAGATAATCTTTTTCACCACAGACCTTAGAAGATCCAATACCTTTAAAATATGGTGAAGTTTTCAACATTATATTATTATGACCTTTTCATTAAAAATGTCTTTAAAGAAAAGTACTTTGTGGCAGTTAGCAACATAATTCGGCATTATAATATTATTTAAGCACGTTCTGAGGAATACAATTATGTTAGCAAAGATATATATTTCTTCCAAACTAGGACACGGATAACAAAAAGAAATCTGCGAAACCAACTTGCTGTTGTGAGAAACAATATATTTTAAACATTTTCATATCAAACTTAAAGTAACCGAGAATAAAGTCGACACAGCTCCAACTTCTCAGAATTGATCGTAACATTTACGTTGAAATAATTTATCCAACGAAAACATTATACTTAAAAATAATAGCCAAGTTCATTTATTTATTATTATAGACTCAATGTTTATACTTTGGCACAGGTAGCTCAGTGGTTTTAGCGGCTGACGCGTAATTATGCATCAAGTGCAGTGGGCTTGATCTACACACAAGACGAAGAATTTCCAGACCGAGTGTATTTGTCTCTGTTGTTTGAATGTTTCCAAAGACTCTCGTGATGTAGGATTTATTACTAGTGCTAAAGTAATCTCTTGTAAAAATCCTGTTAAGTAAGAAGGTGTAAAGAAACAAGAAATAATATTTACTTATTTTGCTTTTTGGTAGGTATAAAGATATATTTTAAGAAATATTATTATAACTTTTTCCTGCATTCTGTTTAGAATTATTCTAGAGTCGCATTTTTATGTATTTATAGTATCATATAGGAAACGGATAAGAGCCTTTTTTAATTTAATATTAACAAATTTTAAGACTTATCTTGTTGACAATAATAAATATCAATACAAAAATCGTGGCAACAACGACATGGTACAAATCGTTTCCCGATACTTTCAGCTATTTCGCGAACTTGGCTTGTATTTGCCTCACACTTCGATTAAGAAGACGGAGATTCTCTCTAGTAGGCTTATCTTAGGTACTTCATTTGTTGGCAAGATTTGAACACTCCTATCTAGATGTAAAAGCCGTTAGATCCTACGCACAGAAGTGGGGGCTTGGCTTGTAGTCTGAACAACGGAAAATCAAATGATATCTTATAAATTATAATTTTGCATAGATTAGCTGGAACTGACAATTTCTGCTTATTGAGCGGAGAAAATGATACTAAGTTTAGTATATCTATAGATATATTCTCCCTACATTGTTTGAGGCTTTCAAAGAATGTTATGTATTTTGAGCACCGACATCAAGTTAATTTAGTTGTCCTTTTTCTTTTCCCCTTTTAATAACTCTTGTATAATTCACCTGTTGATTTTTTGTTGTCGAAATGCGGGCGGACGGGAATGTTCCCAACGGGATGCTTTTCTTTATTTTTTTAGGCGCTTTAACAGATTGAAAACTTACCTTAAGCTAACTTCATGAGCTGTATTGTGAAATATGTATTCGTTGCGTTTTTATCGGATTTGTGAGAAGTCTTTGACAAGGTGGCAATCGCTCGAATCGTAGGTCGTCTTCGTTTTTAACGCTTCATAAAATTGCTAAACTGGACACAAAAAGGAATTGGTAAGGGTGAGCCTAAGAGAGCAGTTGACGGAGACTTAATATCCTAAAATATAATGCCAGTAGACTATACCACGGAATATGCATGTCGCTCCAGACTGCGACTGTCAGTTGCCAACTTCTCCTTAGAAAACCGCATTAAAATCCGTTGCGTAGTTTTTAAGATTTAAGCATACATAGGGACAGACAGACAGAAGACAGATTTTGTTTTATACTATGTAGTGATTATTATATAAGGGCAGCATAACCTAGTGGAGGTACCAACGGATGGCCACGGAATCGGGTTCGAATCCACGGCGCGCACCAATGACTTTTCGAAGTGAAGTGTAAAAGTATTAAATTGTTAATTATCGCTTGCCCTGTGCCTTGGAGAGCACGTAAAACCGTCGGTCCCGGCTGTCATGAAGATCTTTGACAGTCGTTACGTAGAGTCAGTACCCTCAAATAAAGTGATACTGGTCTAAGCCATGGAATATCGCTATCCCTTTGGGTTGCGGAGGTCAGACGGCAGTCGCTTTGTGGAAAAGTTGATATTCTGTAATATCTGGTTAGACCAGTAAGCGGACTTCGGGCTCTAAGGCGTGTAGGTAAGTCTTGGCTGCAACCGGGATAACCCTAGGGCGATGATTATTAATTTAAATTCGTTATTTTCCCATTATTCATTCATAATCATTTAAATGTTTAAAAATAGGTATATTATATTTTATTTTGTATAGTTACTAAATCATGTTTTGTACTGTAATATAACATACATACATACATACATACATAGACTCACGCCTGTTTCCCCGAAGGGGTAGGCAGAGGCATATTAAACGCCCACTTTTCGCCAGTGATTTGATCCCACGTAATAGGTGGCGAGCCTATTGCCGCTTATTGGGACATTTTGTTTGCCAGAGCCTCGTCCGTTGATCGGCAGGTGCACCACTTGCAGGTGAGGTTGGCTTGGGACCCTAAGTTCTTGGTGGGAACCCTATGCACCCAATATAACCATAATATGAAAATAACTTACAAGTGTAAAATGAAAATATACGTTAATTAATAATAATTAATTGTTTTTTATTTATATATCCCATGGATTTAAGTAAAAAAAAAGAATTTAATCAAAGATACTTAAGGTACACATTGGCATCAGTTCCATGTGTGTTGGTATATGGGGACGAAGCCTATACATTTTTATTCATAGTCCTTTGCTTCGATCTGATTTGAGCGTTCGCTAGAAAGATCGTGCATATGTTCGTAGCAATGCTCGGCTCTGTTCGTTGTTCAGTTCGACAAAGCAAAAAAGGTTCAAACAAAACTCGTTGTTCTGTTACAAGTGAATGCTCAGGTGTATCAGCGCCATTATGTGGCTTTTAAAATATATAGCAACAAAAATATATTCGTTTAACTAAATCAATTTATTAAAGTAGTTGAGATATCGCTAGATATCGCAACTGCTTTTAACATTTTATGTGAAAAATACTTAGTTCTATTTTAATTTTCCCTTTACAATCCATTCATGTCTAAGTTTTACGGAGTCGCCAATAAAATATGGTGCACCATTAATTTGATGACGTGGTCTATGGGTAGGCGATAGAACATGGGTTTAATTAAATCTGGTTAGAGGATACACATATATAGCTATGTACATAGTATAAGGTTTCTTTTAATACTATCTTCGTCCTTACCGCAGATAAATGGTATTACACTCTGGACCAGGTTTCTTCTTGCTATTTATTCTAGGAAAATAATTTGTGGGGAATTATGAGCTAACTTTGCACTTAGTATTCTACAAAAATAATATGCTATTAGTTTAATTATTATTAAACTCGAACTCCAGAGAAGCCCAGGCAGTCACATGAATAAAAAAGATTTTTAGTATAATTTTCACACGAACCCACAAGAATCGACACAGAATGAGGCAGTGCAGTAAAAAAAAGTAAAGTAGATCTGTAGGATCCTCACTTACCTAACTAAAAAGAATAATACAATTTACAAGTAGACTAAGGACCAATGCGGTCGATGACGCAACTTCAATTCCTAAAAAAACGGATCTGCTAAATCAGTGGGCGGATATCAATTCCCCAGTCTGCGTAATACTGTGAAACGTGACTACAAAGATTAATTGATATACGACAAGTAAATACAAATACACAATTATAATGTTATATTGGTAAACAATGCTTGATCAATGGTAAAGCCAATCTTGTTCAGAAATTACAGTTTACTTTTTGACTCAATCTGGGATATACGGCCGGTTTCTGAATTGAGAATTTCGCGTTGAGAACAATTTAAACACTAATTATATACTACTTAATCAATTTTCTGATTCACAAAAAATAGTTGACCACATTTTGTGCTTGTAAAATCTAAAATTTGACACAACATATGATCAACTCATGATCAACTCCATATCAACTTTATATTTGCGTTTCTGAAAACATTAGACATTTGTCAAACCTCACTTAGCACTGATAAATTGAGAAATATTTAATTATACAACTTTGGCCTTTTAATCCGTAATCACGAGTAATATAACAGCCAGTATGTCAAACTATCCACACTACGGTTGCCAAGCAGCGGTAACGTCATACTGATGTCTACACAACAAGAAGGTCGCCAAACAGAATTTATAGAAAAACGGTTCAAATACTATTCAATATTTGTAAAAAATATATTACAAAATTATTAGGAACAAATAGAAGGGATAGAAAATATAAATAAGAGATCTCCGTGTTAAATCAATCCAAATAATTTCGCTGTGGCCTCCATGGAGGTATATAGAATTATACCTCAAATATACCTGGCCACAAATATTTTGTATTCAAAATAAAACAAACTGACTTTGACATAACATACACGTTCCGTTTTCACTATACCGAATTGAACAAATTCAACAAACTTTTCATTAAAATTAAATAATAATCGTTGAAATAATTTTAAATACAACTTTATTTCGACTTTTTATTTGTTTCGCATAAAAATAATTAACTGACAAGTGTGCTTCTTTGTAAAATGTTAATTAATTCGAATTTATGGTTTGTACCGGTTTTTTACTTGTATCGGAACGCACTAGTGTTGTTCGGTTTGAGTTATTCATGATTTGAAGAATACATACTCAGTTGAAAGGGCTTTGAAAAAATCTCACTCTGACCTGTGAAACAGAAAAAACTTATGTTGACTTCAACTAGTTCAGAAATTTTCAACTGATGAAAGCTGAAATTCTCAATTCAGAAACCGGCCGATAGTCTTAGATGAATAAGAATAAGTATTGTAGAGGTATTATATATTAAAATTAATTTTATTTTATTCATACAGGTTACGTACAAAACCAATCTTATGAACTATGTTCTGTATGGTAGTGTAAAGAACCTGAAAATAGCTCATGCCACTCTTTTCAGCACTCAGAACCTTAAATGAATTAATGTGTACATGCTACAAACATGAGCTTTAAATACCTTACCTTGTTCAACATTTTCATAAAAATATTCGTATAATATTTCCGCTCTTGAATTATCCGGTGTTTTGAAGTACCCGGATGAGAAACGCTTTCATAAGCTCCCCGTTTATATTTAATTTAGACACAGCTCTTGAATAGTGTTTGGGATTATATAAATTTTTTGTTCTTAAATGATACCTACGAAAAGAAATAAGTTACTTGTTAATTGCAGATTCTTTAATGTATAATGTTAAACTTTCGTGGTCATAATATTAGCCCTTCCCTAGATATGACCAGACACTGCTACTTATTTAGTGTCAGTCTTTATGCTTACTTATTTTGCGAGCAGCGCACTAGAATAAAGATGTTTATTTACAAATATTTACTGATACACCAAATTTGACAACATACTTAATTGCCAGGTACTTTAGCATAAATGGATTTAAATTTTCAATATTCAACATAAAATTATACTGAAATTTATGTAAAAGTAAAATTAATTATACATGCGAAAAACGAAAGGAAATGTCTAATTTGATTAACTAGGGCTGTTTAGTTTTACTCAAAATAAAAAATGTCTACGGGACAGAAAATAAAAATGTTTGCCAATAAGTATTAAAATTTTTGGTGCATGGTACTTAAAACAATATCCTGTATCTATGATATTACATGGCTGACATCGATATTTTATTGAATAACTTATTGCGAATATTCTGATTGTGTTATTCATTCAGTTTTGTGATTTTTTAATGGAAATGTCACTGCTTTATGATTTTGGTTTGTGTTATATTTTCAAAAATAGCGGAAAAGTGTGTTCCGGATCACGAATGATGTAGGGTATCGTAGTAACCCTTACCTAGTAAGGAGTGCTACTATTCTAGTACCTACGTACCTACCTAGTTCTACTATAAGAGAACTCAAACATGAAATTATTATAGGCCACAATATTCGTAAGACCTACTACTTAGCCGTGATCACTAATTGTAAATCATCATCATCCTCTTAGCGTTATCCCAGATTCAATCTGGGGTCCGCTTACTAGTCTAACCGGATTTGGCTGAATATTAGCTTTTCCACGGAGCGACTGCCTGTCTGACCTCCGCAACCCGCAGGGATAGCGATATTCCATGGTTTAGACTAGTGTCAGTTTATTTTAGAAGGTACTGACGCCCTGTAACGATTGACAACTGGGACCGACGGCTTAACGTGCTCTCCAAGGCACGGGACAAGCGATAATTAACAATTCAATACGCACATAACTTCGAAAAGTCATTGGTGCGCGCCGTGGATTCGAACCCGATACCTTCTGTATGGCAGTCTGTTGGTATCTCCACTAGGCTATCGCTGCCTTATCACTAATTTTAAATACTATTACTTATTGTTATAGGTCTACTGCCCCGGTTGAGCTGTGCTATTTACGCTAAAAGGTATCATCATCATCATCAGCTTGTATAATCAGTCCAATGCTAGACGTAGGTATATCGTATCTCACCTACTTATTCAGAATATTCAGTTACGATCAAGCTCAAATTTTCGAAAGTTACAAGCTTTAAAACGATTTATTCTAAGTGAGGTTGGAGGTACGCCTAAGATATAAACAGCACAAAATTCTGTGTCTTCCTTCTTTTGGTCAGTCGAGAGCACATCCTAACCAGACTATATTTGGAATACCATACGTTAATAATAACATTCTGGTTCACTATATTATGGCCAGCGGATGTCATTTTATGACGGTTATATGGAGCAGTCAGGACATGACAGCATCGTATAACCCCTGGATATCGGATAAAATATGCAGTTACATAATAATGAACTCAAGCGTTATTTTTGTTTTGTCAATATTATAATGTGAACTGGCTCTACGGTCCTGCGGTATTGTAAGCGACTGCAGATTATATAGTCTCGGGTACGATTCCGGGGTCGAACAAAAAGTGGTAAAGCATTTTTATTTTAAGAATTGTCCAATAGAATGTCGGAGTCAGGGAGCTGTCGGTGTTACATCCCCGTGCCTCGAAAAGTACGTTAAGCCGTTGGTCCTGCGCCCAATCTCTCTCTGGTCGTGTTGCATATGGCGTTCCATCAGACTATGAGAGCGAGGGAATAGAGAGAGAGCATTTGTATTTATTTTGCGCACACACTTGCGCACTGTAATAATAATATGTCCCGCGCAGTTGGCTCATCTAATACGATACTTCCCGCCGTGACCGAAATTATATGATAATATATTCTACCACATTCACACATCACTATCTAGCCCCAAACTAAGCAGAGTTTGTACTATGGGTACTAGACAATGGATAAACAAACATATATACTTTTTTTGTAAACACATACATTTCAAACATCAATGTCCACGCACACAAATGTTTGACTTGAGCGGGAATCGAACCCGCGACCTTTGGCGCGGCAATCGCTTACACTCCTGCTGCACCAACCGTTCGTCAAATCGGTCGGAGGATATTATTAATTTAAACTCTGCTTGTAGTCCGTGTGGTGATGGCTTTGGGTGATGGATTGAGGAATTGTCACTATCACCCTATTTCATTCCGTGGCTAGAAAGAAATCTTGACATCTCACTCTGTACCAAACCGTGTAGTTAGCATGGTATTGTAAACCAAATCCTCCTATTGTCTCACTGTGTTACTGTGAAGCAAATAACGAGAGTCCAGCAGTGGCCTGCGAAAGGCTGTTAAAAAAATTTGTTTTCTGTACTACTACAACCGTCGACGACTTATAACATCTGTAAATTCTTGACTTATCATCATCATGGCAGCCTAGAGACATCCACTGCTAGACATAGGCCTCTCCCAAGATTCTCCACACAGACCGGTCTTGAGTCGCTTCGCGCAAACTTAACCAGATCTTCGGTCCACCCTGTGCGTTGTCCGTTACGTGGTTGCCATTCCAAGATATGAGTGTTGATGAGTAACAGTAAATATAATTCTATAAAAATATGGTGGTTTTAGTGGGTTGGCGTCGAACGCCTTCCAGATAAAGTCCAGAGACACGTCCTCTCGGCCCCAAGAGATGGAGAATGAACCCGTAATATGCGTTAAAAAATGGTTATCGTTTAGCTAACCTTCCACTAAGCAAAAATGAAATAATGTAATACGTATGCATTAAAAATAATATTGTTTCTCCTCACAAAGAACAGTCGATAAAAAAAATATCACAGTCATTCTTTATTTTGCCGGACTTTATGTCGGTATTAATAACGATACAGATACAGAACTCCATCCAACGAAGTAAATGCCGATGAAATGTTGCTGAAAACACGATTATTTTATTAAATCGCTGTTAATTCTCATTTAAAATAAATATGTTTCTAAAATAATAATTATTCATTTTATAAGAAACAACAAGACTTTATCGTACCATAGACCAATGTTTTGAGATACTGGCAGTTTCAGCGTGAATCCCGATTGCCTCTACGGGAGTCTTACAGTCCACCAAGCTTCAAATTTCGGTATGAGAACAGATTTTCATAGTTATACCAACAGAATTTCCACTGCGAGACCAAAAGAGTTATCTAACAATCTTTTTATGAATCCATCCACTCTAATGCAACGAGAATCGCATGACAAGATAATGCAACTGGACTTTAACTGACATCTGGGAATTAAATCGATCATGACCAAATATTTATGTATATTATTCTAAAATAGACATTTATAACCAGTAGGCTACATAAATAAAAATAAAGTAGCCTAAATAATTGGATTCGTTTTGAAATAACAGACTGCTATCTAATGTCAGCAAAATAGTGTTCAAATACAAATAATGAATAATCCCTCGACAATATTAACAAGATAGGTACATTTTTTATTCCACATGATATACGATGCTGGCGTACTTTTGAATGTAACACAAAGTAATAATTCATTATGAAATATATGAATTACATTCAGTGCGGATGTGTAGCGGCAACCGATCGTGTATACAAATTTTTTTATATAAGGGAAACATTCATTTATATTAAAACGAGCATTGACCGAGGCCTTTCGTAGAAGCTTCGTAGTAAATTTGTTATAAAAATAACAAGGCTTTGAAATTGCTATTTTAAGTATAGGAGAAAGGCACTGCTTTGGCCAAAGTCGACTAGAATTTATAGTAGGGTCAATTGAAATAGGGTGATATTTGAAATGTTGCCTTTAGGTGCATGTATTATTTCAGAGATAGGCTTGCTGTTACGTGTCATGGGTTCAATCCCCACCTTAGCCAAAAATATAACAGTATTAGTATTTTTTTTCTGCCTAGCCCTTCGGGGATACAGGCGTGAGTCTATAAATAAACATACATACATACATAGACTCACGCCTGTTTCCCCGAAGGGGTAGGCAGAGGCATATTAAACGCCCACTTTTCGCCAGTGTTTTGATCCCACGTAATAGGTGGCGAGAGTATTGCCGCTTATCGGGATATTTTGTTTGCCAGAGCCTCGTCCGTTGATCGGTAGGTGCACCATTTGCAGGTGAGGTTGGCTTGGGACCCTAAGTTCTTCGTGGGAACCCTATGCACCCCTATATCTATAAATAAAATTAAAATAAATAGTATTTTTTTTGTAAATTCACATCTGTTTGAGTCCCATAATTACTCTGATGTAATCATACATTATCCGTATTTCAAAGACTGAAAAATGTAGTGTCTGATTACCCCTTTAAGGTCTGTAATAAAAATTTTATATAGTGAATATTGAACACTCTCACATATTATTATTATGTCAGTATCAAAGTAAGTGGATATGTCGTACTAAATATGTGTCTATACTTAGAATATGCCTTGCATTTCAAGGAACAGGTATAAGATGTGTTAATACCATAAATTATTACGGCACACTACAGTACAACAAATTCAAATGTACAGATCTATTTCAACATTTTAATGAAAGACAGATTGACATTAGTGTATTCGTTATATAATATAGGGATTATTTAAAAATATCTGATTACAATATAATAGATTACTTACTTTATTTTTGGAGATCGAATTTTGTGACAAACAGAAACTATAAGATTTAATTCGGCAAACTGTAAAATAAAAACAACATAATTAAACGTGTAAAAGATATCAGCTTCAAAGCTTCTCAATAAAGTCAACATGTACAGCTAAAATAAACAAAAGGAAATTGCAATTTAAAAAAGGTACTTCCTGAAATCACAACCCAAAAACAGGGCGGAGAACATAGTTCATTACTTTTCCGTGACTTCTGTGCAAAACAGCTGACGCCTTCCATCGCCTTCATAATATAAATAGACGCTTAGCGAATCTTACTACCGTTAATATTAAAGCAGAATTGTAAGATCAAAATATTTGTCGCGAAAGCGCCGCCATTATACTTTAATCTATCTCGACATTCTGAGGCCAGCACTAAAATATCTCAGCAGTCAAGAGCTCGGTCTCAAGAGTAGACTAGTTAATCATTACTTCATGTGCCTCATTAACTTTTCATCACCACCTACCATCCTTTTAGCTTCATGTATTCTTTTGTAACTACAGCTTATTAGAACACTAATTTTATCAAGAAAAATACCGAAACGCCCGCTCAAGCATTTTCTTTAGTACGAGCAAAGGAATTTACTTCTTCATGCATCAAATATTCTTAGTACGGTAAACGCCGAAACGTTCTCGCTTGTGTTCGTATACTACAACAAATATTATAAAATGTTACCCAACGCATAAATCTCGCGTGACAATAAAATTTGTCGCAGATAAAACGTATTAATCGCATTACGCAAGTCCGTTCAAATATTTCAGCACCCATACGCCTTTCAGAAAAAGATTGGATGTAATCCACTTTGTAGATAATAAATTAGACTTCAACAATAATTTCTTTAGCACACCCTCGTCACAGTTTTGGGTCCTGGCCGATTTTAGGGTATCGCCGCCGGAAATACAGATAGTTTGTGTTAAATGATGTTTAGAAAATATTGCCGCTCGAACAGGATGAATGGCATTTTTATTGCATTCTATCTCGAATAATAAAATTTGCCTTATCAAATATGACGGGAGCAGAGGCGCCGATTCTGTACATTTTTGACGTTTCATCAGTCGGATTCTTTTGATGTCAGAATTGGAAATAGGGCTGTAATAACTTTAATATGAAGTGCAAATGAGGCAATTCTTTGTACCTATAGTGTTATTGCGTCGATTAAAAAAAGGTGTTAGATGGCAATCTATATTTAGTCCAGTCTTTGAAATACTATTGCGTCTATCGTCCGGGTTGCTTTGCTGCTCGTTTGAGCTCAATTCAAAAACCTACGAGTTTTTCACTCTGTTCAGTCCACGTCGTTGCTTTTTTTTAGCTTCCTAAAGAGACGGTTGCGGTCAGAGTTTTCTTTTATACAAATAGAACATTTTCTTGAAACCATTAATTTATATATTAAACAGCGTAGACGTAATTACATTATGGATAGAGTAAACAGGACAAAGCTCTCTCAAAGGCGGCATGTCTGAGTTAATAAAAAAATAGTTAACATCAAAGAGCTTCGAGTGTTTAAATTTTTTATATAATCAAATTAATTTAGCGTCAGCTTAAATTATTCGTAGTGAAACAAAGCAAACCGCTGTAACATTTCACAGTTTGTGGGTGTAAAGTGATGCAACCAAACCACCGCATACAACAGAATGAATTAAGCCACTGAACGATAAAAATAGAATATATTTTCTTAGCATAACGGCGCATGCACTTATACTTTGTTAAAAAAAACAAAGAGCAACAAAGGAAAAAGGAGTAAACGAGAACATCTTTAAACATAATAATATGTAGTTCTATACCAGTACATATTTTAGGATGATTATGTTTAAATTGTATAAAATAAAATGTTTTGTTAAATATACTGTACTAGCTCTTGGTTCCGTTAGGATTGATATTTTCGTTTATTGTTAGATCTTCGGTCTGATCTTAGTCACTTGAGTCTTGGCAGTAAGACATTCTCAATATAGAACCTGTAATAGTGACTTGTCGACGTTAATAGGCTCGACCCAGATTACAAGGAAACTATTCCTATGCACTTATATAAGTAATCATTTTCAGTTTATGCTGTAGCGTAAAGTTAATAAGTTTTTGTCTATTTTCAAGACGTAGCGCGTTGGTATTAGTATATACTTTTTAAATGTGCATACACTTAGACAGTTTGGATAGGCATTATTGTATAGAACATCATCAAAATGAAACTTTTATCGGGAACGTAACTTTGGATTATAAAAACGAAAAGTTGATGAACTTTACAGTTTTTTTAGCAAAACCTATAGCAAAAATTGAATGAGAATTTGCCGTTCAAATCGGAGGTATTTAACCAAAGGCTTTGTGAACAGATCGCGAACCAAAAATGCAAACCTATGAGTGAAAATGGAGCTGCATGGCTAATGCCAGTGTTATAGCGGATCGCATTTTTGACTGTCACTCAAAATACAAGAGAAAATATATATTTTGTGGAAAGCAATTTTACTCCATATGAACATCTTTTTTATTTGGTGGAAAATCCCTTCAGATCTCCGACTCTTGGGGAAATGAGAGCCGGAGTATGTGGTGGTGTTACCACTAAAAACCACCTCGACTTTCTCATGTACCCCCGTGTCGGAGGGTAGGGCATCGCCAAAGCATTCGTCGCCACCCTCCAACGGGCATTGGCCCGCCAGATGGCTAGGCGGGCCCCGAACAAAACCCCCTTGGGGGTGGATTCAGGTGTTGAGCTCCGCCGCCAAAACACCCAGCGGCCGCAGAGGATAGGGAGGACGGCACACGCAACACCGCATCTCCTCTTTCTCTGCGGCCCCACCGCGACGCATCGAATGGTGCGCCCGCATTTGGTCGCGGGAGATAGGGCGCGCGGCAACGCAACACCGACACGCCTCCCATCCCGCGACTGCGCCCGACTGCGAGGGACAGACAGAACTGTCCTCCGCACCTGCGCCACTCCACGGTTACTGAGCCCCCCACCTCGACAAGGCGGAAATCCCACGGGGGGGTACTCCATATGATCTTTTTTTTTTGGTGTCGGGTTGGAAAATCCTTATGGAGTCCCTCCACCCTGGGGGGGAAGGACGAAGGGGACTGTCAGACTCTTACTGACTAAAAACCAACCCGTGCTCCTCATGTACCTTTGTGTCTTTGTTTTGTTTGTCCTTTGTTTTTTTTTTTGGTCTCTGGCAACACTGGTATTAAGACGTAAAACTGTGCTTCTCCCAATATTTATTTAATTTTATTTGATTTAATTAACTTTATCAGGTATTATTTGTGTTTTAAGCTCTTATTAGTGTGTGATATTAATAATTAACTATATAATTTCATAATTAGAAGTGAATGTTGGTGAATAACATATAGTAAAAGTTTTGCAAAGTCATCTGTCAAACAAACGAACTATATAATTTAAAATACTTTGCATTACTTTTCTAATATTCGAGCAGTTGAGGTAAGTTTACGTAATATCGAACATTTAAACTATTTACATAAGTAGTAAACACCTAGTGAACATATCTCGATTAGCCGGCTCATCTTGGTTGGTGCCTTACACAAACCTAAGTGTCATACTTACAATAGTAACAAGTAATTATTATTTCTGTCTTTTGTTAATAAGTTTCTTGCGATCTTTTTAATCTATTAACAAGATGATGACCAGGAGGGCGCGTCAAGAGGAGGAAAAATTTCAATTAACGCTTATAGAACTTAAGAAATACAAGGCTTT
Source organism: Euclidia mi (assembly GCA_944739405.2). Lineage (NCBI taxonomy): Eukaryota > Metazoa > Arthropoda > Insecta > Lepidoptera > Erebidae > Euclidia > Euclidia mi. The sequence goes on along the minus strand of OX123193.2, from coordinate 72,638,768 downwards.
GTGTGAGACACTACAAAGGGAGCATGATGATAATGAGAGGGAGATGTTACTGGTTTTAGAGAAAAATTCTCAACTAAGAACTGAGATGGCAGAAATTCATTCTCATTTGATTACATCTTTAGATGAACGTGATAGGTTACAATCAATAGTAAACAATTTTGACAGTTGTAGTAATGAGTTTGAGACCGCTCTCAAGCGTATCACCCAGTTAGAGGGCCTCCTAAGTGAAGCTAATAATCATATTAATAGATTGTAGTGTGCAGACCGGTCCATCAAAGCAGCCACTTCACAATCACTGTTTGATGAGCTGGTTGGTAGCGCTCCATCTATGGTTTCTGCCAACTCAAACAATGAAGGTAACAAAGTTATTACAATTGACTTAACTAATGACACTTCAATTATTCAATCAAGTAAAACCATAAACTCATCCAATAAACTGAAAAAGTATGTAAAGTTGAATAAACAAATTAAGAAAAAGGAAAAATTATTAAGAAAATATAAAAATTCAAAAGCAAATGTCAATTATTGCCGCAAGTATATAGCTCTAAAGGAAGATATGTCTATTTGTATTACTCAACTAGATAATAATCTTTTAAAATATGATACTGATATTCATTGCCTGCAGAAAGAGATTGATCGCTTACAGGATTCTTTACTTAATATGACAAAGAAATATCAATTATCACAAAGTCAAATTAATGAACATATCTTGGCGATGGATGACTTAGTGGATTTGTGTAAATACAATGAGCAAAGACTCCTATCACTTACTACTAATAATCAGATCAGTGAACCTAGCTTGAAACCACAAAGTTGTTCTCAGCCTACCATTTTGAATGATAGTTCTGCAATGTTATCTCAGTCAGCGGTGATGAGTAACAGCTTCATTAATGATAGCACCTCCTTCTCACATCACAATACAAAGACAAATACCAACAATTTAGTAATGTTTAGTGATGAGATAAGTAGGAACATGAGCCAATTGTTGAGACAAAGGACAGGTCAAACCGTTACCAACTTTTGTATGCCTGGAGCAAGTTTTTCACATATTTTACAAAACATCTTGAGTAGAACATACTGTCCTAATTCAACAATAATCATATTTATTGGGAGAAGGGGTAATACAAATTTTAATACTATTAAAAGGTATTTCGACCAATTATTACACCTAAAAGTTAGAAAAATTATTTTACCTATAGATATAAATTAAATTGTAAATTACATACATTGACATTATACAATGATTTTATTGACTTTATTGACTCTAATGCTTTCATTAGAAGTTTTTATTTGACATGTGATAGTTGCTATCTATCTCAATATATTCAAAGACAAATAGCATCATCGCTAGCATATTATATTAATAACACAGCCAAAAATTTGGCTAATAACACTGCTTTTATTGAGCAGTCTAACTTGACATTGAATATAAGCTTGGAATCTGTTCCAAATCCTTTAAATTAAGTTATGAGACAATAGAGTCAATCTCTGGCAATAACATAGACAAGACATTGATAAATTTAAATATAAGTAATAAAAACACACTTTCATCAACCACACATTGTCCAAAAAGTAATTTAAAAAATTGTATTAACCTGGTGCATCAAAATATACAAGGGTTGATGGGTAAGGAGTTAGAGTTGGAATTGTTCATGAACTGTAACAATATTGATATTTTATGTATTACAGAACATTGGCTAAAAAGCCACCAGTTCATTTTCAATTTCAACAACCACCAGGTTGCAAGTTCATTCAGCAGAGAAAAATTTATTCGAGGAGGCTCGTTAATTATAATAAATAAACTTTTAAAATTTAAAGAAAGGTCTGATATTGTGAGCCTCTCTGTTGAGCGAGTTATAGAGATATCTTGTGTCGAATTTGATCAGTTCATTGTTATGAGTGTATACAAGCCTCCATGTGCACATTTTGAAAGTTTTCTAGTAATTATGGAGGATGCCCTAAGCAAAGTTAATAATTGCCATAAAACGGTTGCTATTTGTGGTGACTTCAACATTAACATTTTAGAGAAATGTTCTTTATCAACTGATTTCTTAAATCTATTTAAATCTTACAATTTAAGTCATACTTTTTTAGAACCAACTAGAGTGACTGCCACAAGTGCTACCTGTATTGATAATATATTTATTAACACTAAGCCTTTACAAAAATCCTTAATTAATATGTTACAGTCTGATCACTGTAGGCAGTTAGTCTGTTGTCCAAGAAAAAGCCCTAAGATTCAGAGTAAAATTATTAATTTTATACCTATAAATGAAAACCGATTAGGACTTTTTAAAAATAATCTATCAAATAAAATGCGTTGGTTGCCTATTCATGACCATCCGGATCAGTTATATAATTCATTATTTAAATTGATTAGTGATGAATTTTCTACTGTATTTAAACCTAAAAAATTTAATGTAACTGACCGTCTGATGTTTAGTGATTGGGCAACTGAAGGCATTCATTAAAGTCGGATTAGGTTATATGAACTTTATAATGTAAAATCTTTTAATAATAGTCCAGCCTTTATTAATTATGTAAAAAAATACTCAAAAACATTTAGACAAGCTTGTTATGCTGCAAAATCAATTTATTTGAAAAATAAAATGAAAAGCGCTGAAAATACCATAAAAGCAACTTGGAATGTGATCAATAGCGAAACTGGTAGAGCCAAAACACACAGTCGCGACTACCTACTAAATATCAATAATGTGAGTATTGCAGAGGACTTGGAAGTAGCGACGGAATTTGAAAAGTTTTTTGCTAATATACCCATTGTAACTACAGCGTCACTCAAATCGTCTTCCATGTCTGCTGAAATGCTGCTTAAAGACTGCGTGCCGGAATGTGTTACGGCCTTTGAATTTGTTGCTGTTACTACAGATGATGTTCTTAAACAATTTAAAACTATTAATATGAAAAAGACAAAGGATCTGTGGGGATTGTCAGTAAAGACTGTTTCGTCTATTATTACATTAATTGCTCCACATCTTGCAACAGTGTTCAATGGTTGTGTCACTTCTGGAACATTTCCTGATTTAATGAAGTATAGCAAAATAACACCTTTATTTAAATCTGGTGACACGTCAGACCCCTCAAATTTTCGACCTATTTCTGTATTGCCAACACTTAGCAAAATTTTTGAGAAACTAATTCTTAGTCAGCTACTTAGTCATTTCAATAGACATAATCTTCTTCACAAGAAACAGTTCGGATTTACGAGGGGTTGTTCAACTACTGACGCAGCAGTTGAGTTACTGAAAAGTATTTTTGCAGCTTGGGAGAAGTCGCAAGATGCGTTAGGTATATTTTGCGACTTGTCTAAAGCCTTTGATTGTGTTCATCATGATACTCTTATCAGGAAACTATATCATTACGGCATTAAAAATAAAGCTCTCGATCTCCTGACTTCTTATTTGGGCAACAGAATACAGAAGGTCGAGGTTAATGGAAAGACATCTCCAGGTTCTGCTTTGATAATGGGTGTCCCGCAGGGTTCAATTCTCGGACCATTTCTATTCTTGATATATATTAACGATTTACCTTAGTGCGTTAAGAATAATCATGAGATTGTATTGTTCGCTGATGATACCTCTTTGATTTTTAATATTAAACGACGACAGAGTAACTTTGACGAAGTAAACAATGCACTCTCTGAAGTTGTCAATTGGTTTAATGTTAATAATCTATTACTTAATAATAAGAAAACTAAACTTTTAAAATTTTCAATGCCCAATGTTAAACATATGCCAACCAATGTACAACTTAATGAATCTAGGATTGAGCCCGTCGAGACAACCATGTTTTTAGGTATTATGCTGGACACCAAACTACAATGGGGTCCACATATAGAAAGGCTTTCGGGCAAACTCAGTTCTGCAGCTTATGCAGTTAGGACAATTAGACGCCTCACAGATTTAGAAACAGCTAGAATGGTTTATTTCAGTTACTTTCATAGCTTAATGTCGTATGGGATTCTTCTCTGGGGGAATGCTGCAGACCTAAATACAATATTTGTTCTGCAGAAAAGAGCTGTAAGGAGAATTTATAACCTCAGTCCAAGAGTTTCTCTAAGAGAAAAGTTCAAAGAAATAAACATTCTAACTGTTGTATCACAATATATTTATGAAAATCTGCTATATGTACAAAAAAATATTGACAAATTTTGTAAAAAATGTGATATACATTCTGTAAATACAAGACACAGAAATAATCTTGTAGTTCATAGCACTCGTCTCCACAAAATAAGTAGCTGTTTTATGGGGCAATGTATACGCTTTTATAACAAGCTCCCTTATAATATAAGAGACCTATCTATAAATAAGTTCAAAATTATTGTAAAAGCGAAATTATGTTCAAAAGCCTATTATAAAATATCTGACTATAAAGACGACCAAAACGCTTGGGACTGAGCTGTTCTAATTCGACACACAAAAATAATTGTATTAAATATTTCTTTTTAATGACGTTTCGTAAGTACTTTCAAAGTTTACACGAAATAAAGAAGTATTTCATTTCATTTCATTTCATTTCATGTCGGAGGGTAGGGTTTCACCGAAGCATTCCTCGCTACCCCCCCGACGGGTATTGGCCCGTCAGGCGAGCCCCGAACGAAACCCCCTCGGCGGCGGATGAAGGTGTTGGGCTCCGCCGACAAAACACCCAGCGGCCTCAGAGGATAGGGAGGACGGCAACGCAACACCGCATCTCCTCTTCCTCTGCGGCCCCACCGCGACGCAACGATGGTGCGCCCCCATTTGGTTGCATGAGATAGGGCGCGCGGCAACGCAACACCGACATGCCTCTCCTCCCGCGACCGCACCCGACTGCGAGGGACAGATAGAACAGTCCCCCGCACCCGCACCTTGGGACGCATCTCACGCAGGCCTCACGCAAGCCCACGTGGAGCGTCCCCTCCCGGGATCCCGCTTAGCTTCACCGTGGGTATACCTCAAACCCACGGTTACTGAGCCCCCCCACCACGACAAGGTGGAGATCCCACGGGAGGGTCCTCCATATGAACTTTGTTTTTTTTTTGTTTTACGAGGTGGAAAATCCCTTCGGATCTCCGACTCTTGGGGGAAATGAGAGCCGGAGTATGTGTTCTACTAAAAACCACCTCGACTTTCTCATGTACCCCTGTGTCGGAGGGTAGGGCATCGCCGAAGCATTCGTCGCCACCCTCCAACGGCATTGGCCCGCCAGATGGCTAGGCGGGCCCCGAACAAAACCCTCTTGGCGGCGGATTAAGGTGTTGGGCTCCGCCGCCAAAACACCCAGCGGCCGCAGAGGATAGGGAGGACGGCAACGCAACACCGCATATCCTCTTCCTCTGCGGCCCCACTGCGACGCATCGAATGGTGCGCCCCCATTTGGTCGCGGGAGATAGGGCGCGCGGCAACGCAACACCGACACGCGCGACCGCACCCGACTGCGAGGGACAGACAGAACTGTCCCCCGCACCCGCACCTTGGGACGCATCCTATGCAGGCCTCACGCAAGCCCACGTGGAGCGTCCCCTCCTGGATCCCTCTTAGCTTCACCGCGGGTGACCAATCCACGGTTACTGAGCCCTCCCACCACGACAAGGTGGAGATCCCACGGGGGGGTACTCCATATGAACTAGCTTAATTAACACTAACTTTTAAACTCATGAAGCTTAAAATATATTTAAATAGAGGAAGCCCGTAGCTACACGCGCTTTTTTTTATTTAGGTAACTGCTTCTGCCCCATCCCGTGGGAATTTCGGAAAATACCTTCTTAATGCACATCTACAGTCCCCAAAGAACATACATGCCAAATTCAGCTTCTTATTGTGTTTCGGTCAGTCGGTAACGGAAGAAGAATTTAAAATATTATACAGATACTTAGCTCATTTTGCTTGCTAACTAATAACTTGTTAGGGACTAAATTAGTGCCTCGAGTTCCTTATTAAAGTTACTGACGTGGTTAAAGTACTCCGTCTTCTGTTCCTCGTTCGTGATTGATGACGTTCCGCGATCAAAGCTGGACGAATCATCAAGTACCTTCACATTTTTGTCGTGGCACAAAAACCTTTGGAATGAGAACAATTGTAGTGCCCGAGGCCAAAAGTGAAATTGGAATTTACCTATTACGTGAATTGTCGACTATGGCCGGGATACGGTAAATAGATTCACCTGCTATTAGATTCAGTTGATCTGAATGTCAAGGTTGAAGACAAGATTTATTTAGAAAGAGATGTATTATATCTTAATTTGAAATCTTATGACTTGGAATCGTGTATTTTGAGGTACCTATTTTTTGGTAGGTTTTTTGGAATGTGTAAACTTAAAAGGAGGTAAAAGTGCAGTAAAGTTTTAACAAAATATAATGTAAACAATTAATCCTATGTGAAATGGAGTAGTCAGTCGAATGTTGCCGATTTAGAAATATGCATCGGCAATTTTATATTAATTCATCATCTACAATATCTACATCATTGTTATAGTGTAGTCTGGGCCGCGTTGGAGACCTTCCAACCAATCAATTAAAAGTATTAACCCGTGTAAGTAATTGAAGCTTGGCCAAACCGAGACTAGGATTGAGTCAATGTAATCTTAATCTCAAACTTAAAAGGTATCTAAACATAAAAACAATTCGCCAAAATGTCTCTAAGCAATTCAGTTACACAATATCGTGTGCCCTTTATTCGTTCTTAATTATAAAGATAATAGCTAATACTGTAACAGCCAACTGTGGAGCCCCTTACAAAGGAATGTCTACACTTAAAGCACACAGTGTATTTGCAGGGCAAACAATTAGAATTTTATTAAAATTTGATCACCCTTCCCGCGGTATCTTCCTAATTAACTGCTGAGCTCTCTAATTAGGACTTTTGTATCCAAAAATAGGAAGGGACTTGGGGATCGCTTCGTCCGTTGGAGCTTCTACGCTCCATTCAACTGAAGGCGACAATTAACAAGTCATAATTAAAGACCCAAGCTTAGTTTAGGAATGTATGATGGAGTTCAAAAGAGATGCCCGTGTCTGGGTTGAGCGCATAATAACAGTTACAGAATGTGGTAACTAGATTATTTTTAGAATAGCTTACAATGTCTACTGAATCTTATGAAAAAATATTATTTTCTTATTCATTACGAATCCGTATAATAACATGTAGGATTTAAGCTTACCGACATAGTGTCATTACCCGTGAGCGTCGTAAAAGGTGACTCAGAAAAATACTCGAAGCAAAAAGTATATTTACGAAGTCAGGGAAAACTCGATATCAAATCATATACCAACCCGTCTGGTCAGCGTGGTATAGTAGGCCAAATTCTTTGACTCATAATGCAATAGTCATGCACAATAGGAGAGGCTTATGGCCAGCATTGTAAGACTAAAGGCTGTTCGATTATTTATTACGTCACTCTCTATAATAGTTATAATAAGTTGTAACATATTTACAATATTAAATGATGACAATTTAAATCCTATCGTAGGCTAAAAACAAATTAAAATCGATGTAATTAATCTATTAAATGCTATTACACTAAACTAATCCTTTATTGATGCATTTGCCAAATCATTATTTATGTTCACGGGAAATGTTCTTTACAATTTCATCGATACGTTTTTAGATTGTTGATTTATGTGAGTACACAAAATGATGTATGTTCGCGTATTTCGTACGCAATCAATCAAACAATCGCAGTACATTGCAGGACATTAATATGTCGTGAATTGTGATACATTTTATACTTTAGAAGGCTGTGTATACACAAGAGATGAACGAACTGAGCAGTGTGCGAGTAAAATATAAAAGATCAATTCGCAAATGTACAAATTTTATTATATTTATCACCTTGGTTGTCTGGAAGACATTGTATTTGGCGTTTAGACCGCCCTTGTATCACTAGTTTTAAGTTACTTATTCTTATAATTTTTCCGATTGACAATAAAAACATTCAAATTCACGTTTACTTGCGTTTTGTTTACGCCTTAAGGCGTAAACAAAACGCAAGTAAACGTGAAGAATGGCCAAAAAATATGTCCAATAAATACAAGCTATCTGACAAATAGACTTTAAATGCCAAACGAAATCACGACGGAATGGCGGAACAGCCTTTGCCCCTTTGTAGGTCCCTGAAGGTTCCTAAATCCTGAAAACATAAATTATTGAAGGAGATTGAGAACGCCTTTGCTCTTCCGTATACCGTTTAAAATCCCTAGTCCCTACTAATATTATAAATTCGAAAGTGTGTATGTATGTATGTATGTACATATGTATGTATGTATGTATGAATGTTTCGTTTTCACGCTAAAACGGCTGAACCGATTTTGTTGAAATTTGATATAGAGATATACTGGACCATGGAAACGGACATAGGCTACCATAAGATGCAAAAATTAAACTGGGAGGGATTGTAGGGAGGCTAGAAGTTTGTTCGGCACAAATTTACCTCTTGGAAGTAAGAACGCATGCGCTATAATAAGTGAGTGCGCTTGTGCGATGATGTATCAGTACTGAAATATATACATCTTTCAGTTCTGATACATAACACATAATGTCATATTGTGCACGGCATTGTTCGCATATATAAACGAATAATTATATACTACGCTTAAACGGCTGAAATGATTTTCTGTACTAATATTATAAATGCGAAAGTTTTTATAGATATATATTGGACATGTATACCTTTGGACATTGGATATGCAAGGCGATCTTATTATGTACCTTTCAGTAGATAGAATGATAGGTATATAGTGTCATGAATACTGACCGAGCTACTTTGTACCCTATAGAGTTTCTAAAGTATTTAGAATAATCAGGAATGTCTTCACACAACTTGAGACTGAAAGTAGATTTGTGTTACCCCGAATTTAACGCGCGCGAAGCCGCGGGCAAAAGCTGGTAAGCAATAAACTTACATCACGATACAGTATGGCAACTTTATTTACTCACACATGCATAAAGTAAAAGTGGATCCACTTGTATTTAACATGAGTCATCTATTATTATTTTATTTGATCCGACAGGCTAACGCATGTATTAATTTGAGACTTCTTTTAGTTTCACTCGCTATACCCTTTTAGAAAATATCAACCACTAGCAGTAGTGCTTGTAACTTTTCATTCATCAAGTAGATAGGTCCTATAATAGTATAGTGCTATATAGACTGTGCTGTATCCATCCATTGTTACTTAATCTGTTTCCAAATTATCAGTACCACCACTTAACCTGAGCTAAGCTAGCAAGTTGGCACGCATCGTTCATCTCACTCGCACATGTATTTTAAACACGTAGAATAACCGCGTTGCGCCCGTGGTTAGATCGCTTGTTATACCGGTAATAGATGACCTTATGTAGTGCTCCTAGACAGTCACTAAAGTACCACTTTGTTACGTTCGGAAGTGTAAGTGCGAAATGTCTTTGTTTACGTTTCATTGCCAATATATTTTAAAGACAGTGTTTGAGATTGTATAAATATATTGTACTGGAAACTCCGAGGAAAATATAAGATATTTTATCTTTAAACTCAAATATGTTTATTTCCATAAAAAAAAAATTAATTTTATTATAAATTTAATTTCGCGATTTCGACAACATACGTAATGATATAGCGTATTGTATTGTACTAATTTTGCGAATTATGTAGCCTCGTCTGCGTAATATGTCAATAATGCATTCTGTCAGTGAGCTATTTGGGTGTCTAATTTATCTAAATTTGTTTGGCCGTGTAAATAACATGCTCGTGACTATATAATTTATTTGCTTTCCAAACATAAATCTTGCTTCAAATTAGACTTTATAAGCTATTCGACAACGGACAAAAGATTGTTCAAATTGCAGAAACTGTTTGTGGAACATACAAAGTTTTGACTCGTGTCGATCGAACCTACAACACTTGGTTTTGGGATCATTCACCACTATACGAACTAAACTGCTAGTTATACCACAATGCACTAGAGCAGTCAAATGACAAATACCCATTAGATTTTATGAATATGGTTTTTGAAACTCACGCCGAAAGATAGTACAAAGAAGTTACAGTTATCCGAATGGCTTTGACGAAAGGATGTGTTTGTTTATTTGACCGACTTGGCGGAGCCACTTTCGCACCCCCAGATTGACTCCGTAAACAATATCTGAACCTCGAAAAGAACTGGTATTATTTTTTTAAACATTACTTATACAGTAGCTTACATACATACATACATAGACTCACGCCTGTTTCCCGGAGGGGTAGGCAGAGACTACGGAACGCCATTTGCAACGATCCTGACATACCTCTCTTGCTTCATTCACTCCCATCAAGTTTCTCATGCATGCTCTTCTGTTTAGGGTACTTCTGGCCTGTCCTTTTTTAGGATGTCTCCAATCTGGTTAGAGAACGTCCGCCTAGGTCTTCCCCTTCGCCCTGTCCCATTCACACTTGCCTTATATATCTTCTTTGTCAGTCTTTCCTCATCCATCCTCTCCATGAGCCCAAACCATCTTAACATGCCTTTCTCGATGCTTGTCACTACACCTTCTTTTACCCCACACCATTCTCATATCACACAATTCTTTACTCTGTCGGTCAAAGACACACCACACATACTTCTCAGTGCTCTCATTTCTACAGTATTTATTCTACTTCCAAGCTTCTTCTACCATACCCAACTTTCACTATCATACATAAAGGTAGGCACTAACACCCCTCTATGTACAGCCAAACGTGCCTTTTTGGACACGTTTCGACTGTTCATAAACGCCTTCAGAGCTACATTCCCACTATTACCTGCATTAAATCTTTTTTCAATATCTTTTTCATTCTTACCATCTCTTGTAAACAACGTACCTAAGTAAACAAACTCATTCACTTGTTCCACTCGCTGTCCATCGATCAAAACATTACACTCCGTTACGCATTCCTCCTTTTCAAATACCATAACTTTATGTATGACATTGATAATTTTGTATGGCAAGAATATAATTATGTATACCAACCGAATGTTTTTATGATAAGAATATAAAATTCGGCAAAAAGGCCATCTTTATACTTATTAGAACGTATCCTACATTTTACAGACAGATTAGTTCATAATATGCGTCACAATGCTTGAGTAAATTTTGACTTTGCGCGGCACTTATAATTATAGCACTACAAAACAATTTTGTCACATATAAGTTATACCAATAATATTATCTCATTTTCCACATAGTAATATAATAGTACGACTAAAGCTAGTACATTTTAACAATCCCATAAAATAGCAAATTGGAACATTCGCATATTGCTTCGTCAAACTGACTGACTGTCAACGATATTATGTCTACTTATACTCTACCATACTAGCCGAGACTGTTTTAGTATGCCTCATAAGTTTTTAAAACCTGAAAGAGATCATAATTAATGGAAAAAGGTCATTACGGACTCTTTGATGATCTTTTCTGAAAAAAATACAGGTGTTTTTGTCTCATAATGTTTATCGGTAGTAGAGCCTTGCTGATTTCAACATGAATGGGGCGGCTCGACCGGGGAAGTACTACCCTCTCACAGAAAATCGACGTAAAGTAACAGTACCTATATTGTTGCGTTTCGCTCGTGAGTGAGAGTGCCGGAGGCCCTATCCCCTATTCCTTACCCCTCATCCCACTCCTGCTCCAATCCCTTTTCCTAACCCAAAGGATGGCAACGCTCTTGTGACTCCTCTGGTGTTGCGAAGCGTACGTTTCCAGTTTTAAAAATATTTGATAATTGGTCAAGCGGAAATCGATAAATCGAATGATATAACCAGAAGGCCAATTCTTGTATTTTATATTATGACATTAAAATTAAATTTCGAACGAAATGAGATTATATTTTGAATTAATTCAGAATCGATATTCTGCTAATTAAATGTCATAATCGTCTAATTTCACTTGTACAGTTACGTTGAAGCATTATTAAATTTACGATCTAGTCACAATAACATTCAAATATATAATGTTTGTTCTACTATTGTGTTGTAGCTTAAGTTTTCCGAAAATATAAAAAAAAAAAAAAAAAAAAAAAAATACTTAAAATAAAATAAAATAAAATAAAATAAAATAAAATAAAATAAAATAAAATAAAATAAAATAAAATAAAATAAAATAAAATAAAATAAAATAAAATAAAATAAAATAAAATAAAATAAAATAAAATAAAATAAAATAAAATAAAATAAAATAAAATAAAATAAAATAAAATAAAATAAAATAAAATAAAACGAAATGAAACGAAATGAAACGAAATGAAACGAAATGAAACGAAATGAAACGAAATAAAATGAAATGAAATGAAATAAAATGAAATGAAATGAAATGATGTGAAATGAAATGAAATGAAATGAAATGAAATAAAATAAATATCAGTTAATTTAGGAGTATACCATTTTTGACATGAGTATGAAACTGCCATTATTTTATGAAGTTGCTGTGTGTGAGACAAGAACCGGGACCGTTAACACGCTTTGGTGTAAGTAACGCAAGCGATCACCCATTTACGGAGTGCAAGTATTGAAGCATTGGCTATCTATAGCCAATCTTTTACGAATAAAATTGAGAAAACCATTTCTCTGCCATGTCTATAAAATTCTATTTTGCGAGGCTACTAATGTCCTGGTCAATCAGTTTCCTTCACGCAGGCAGATAATTACACTGTGAGTACTCACAAACAAATTAAATACGGGGAAATACTTAAATATGCATAAAGAACGTGATTAAAGATTATGAACATAATTTAGAGCAGAATTATGAAATGAAAAAATATGTACTCGGCACATAGGAACACAAAACTCTTCGGGTGAATATAACTATGAAAAGTGATTGTAGATCGAATAAAACTTGTCAGGTTTGACGGGGTCCGATTAAGATTAGCGAAAGCCAAACACTACGTTATACGTTGTCACGAATAAAACAACCGTAAAAATCTCCGTCTCTAGGAGAAATTCGAGCCGGGAGTGTATCGTGTTAACACTAGAAACCACCCCGACAGCCGACCAAAGTATAGAGGACAGGGTACAAGAGACTAGTCTTCCTCCCATTACGCCATATCCAACCCGACCCCAGCAAAGTCTACAAGTCCTCTACTGCTGTTACTAACCCTTTCCCTTACGCCCTCCGCTACGGCCTAAATTTAACTTTAGGCAGTGCCCAGTGGTTCACAACTAGTGAGTTGTGCCACTAATTCCACTTCGGGACCAAAAAAATAAAGCTGACTCTGAAAAATCATTTTGTGAATGGTCACCCTTATATGAAACTAACGTAACCAAGAATGATTCACCTCAAGGATTGATAGATAAGAGCGGTCGGATTGCACGTTACGTGCGTATGAATCAAAAAGACATTCAGTAAAGTTTCCCATCTGTAGATTTCAAAGTCTGCCAATGGTGTTCTTATAATTGCATATAAAACGGTTCACAGTAATTCTATATCTACATAATTGTACGCTTAATTTAGCTCAATTTCGGCGGTACCTAATTAAAATGTCCCAAATAGTTAACTATTAAGTAGTCGATTGGGATAATTGGACAATTAGGCTCTCAATAGCTTCGATAGTTTAAAGTGGGTGGGTTTGGCATGCGGTAAGCTCCTCGACTATAAAGCTGCGTGTACATGAAATATGTGTGAGCTGAGCGGAGTTCAAAAAGAGCCATCAAAGAGCGAGCGCCCGTAAAAATAAATTGATGTATCAGAAGAATCAGCGATAGCCTAATGGAGTGACTGACGGACTGCTACGCATAGAGTCTCAAGTTAAATCCATGGCGTGCACTTTACAAATTCTGCGTATATTTTTTTTTATATCACATGGATAAGCACGTATCGCGTAAACCATATAAGATTTCAGCGTAACTTTTTGAAATATAACAATTATGACTAATGCCAACTCTGCAATTTGCCAGTACATCTTTGCCATGTGTGCCCATGGACTGTTGCTCTCATACTTAGCATTAGGAAACTTAATATACTAATATGAAATTATTATATGTGAAAGTTTTTCTCACGCATCGGTCAGCTGCCTTTCAGCTCCGGTGGATGCGAAGTTTTAGGTAAGGTACACATAGCACTGTATGCGGTGCAAATGTAGGGCAAGTTTACATTATGTTGACAATTGCGGTTTGACTGTATTTGAATTCTGAGAAGTCTTCTGCGAAATCCTTTGCAATTATAGAATTTTATCAGCATCTGCCATCAAAGTTTCTTGTGGCTTGACCAAAATGGCGGGCTAGATTGTGGCCAGCCTGCTGCTGAGCAAATATAGAATTATACGATGTTTATTTTTCAAAGGGTTCTGATCCTATTTTGTCTTATTGCTTGAATAAGTTACCAGCCACGAAAAAGCAAGACTGATTAGCTCTATCTTGCGTAAGCAGATGGTTACGTCTCTTGTTTTTTATAGTGGTTAGGTTAAGGCCAGTTTTTACTGTTTAACCTGCTTCAAAAGGGAATAGGTACATAGTACCTCAGTTCTGTTACTGTTCCCTGAGTGGAACAATTTTGATAATTGATTTTTTGTTTGAAAGCTGATTCACGTGTGCATCAGTTAAATTTGATCTAGATCAAGATCTGACCAGTAGCTTTTAAGTTAATCTTAATATTGTATTTTTCCGTTTCTCTATTTTGAGGAGCTTTCATAGCCGATTTCTTAAACGTAGTTTTGCTATGTACAAACAAGCATATCGCTGTATTTGTCCGATAACATTAATAACACAGAAACGTCAAGACACTTGCTTAATATTTGCTGTATGTAGCCATCAGTATATTGATGCAACCTAAACCAAAACGTATCACTTATGAGAAAGAAGGCGATCCATCATTCAATGTCAAAAAATGTGGTACAAGGTGATATTTTTGGGACGTCGCTAAAATATTTGCGTTACGCTGTCTCGTGTCAGTTCTTGAGTGCACATCAAAGCTGTCGATGTTCTAATGTTGTTCTTTGCCACTTGCATTAAAAATGCTTGTATATGCGTTACTATTGCAGAGCTACTACGTCTGTCAAAGAAATTAAAGAGGGTGCCGTGCTTTTGGCTTTATGTGTTATTTGTTTGCAAAGTGGTTGCAACATTATTTAAACTCTTCAAAGTTGTGCAGTAAAAGCTTGTTCAAAATAGTTAAGTAGTCTGAACGAGATTAGTTTATTTTTAGAGGAAACTAAGAGCTGTGCCGGTGCCGGGTATAGAAAAAAACAATTGGTTTGATCGTTGCTTGTCAGGATCATTGCATGCGTTCAAGTATATAAAAGTGGTTAAAATAAAAAAAATGTCAACAACAAACTCTTTACTTCTGTTTGTTTAGTATTGGCCTGGTTTTTTTATATTTAAAAGAAAACTGAGCCGTCATTTGCCAATAAGCAATCCGGTTAGAATGGGAACTTATATAGTTGTAATAGTAAATTTAGTATCCAAAGTCACATTTGAACCCGGTTCAGTTAGTTAACCTGATAATAGTTAACGACGCTGTAACGTTTTATCGGTAAGTAAACTGTTTGTTGAGTGGCGTTGTGGCGAAACTAAATATGGCTTTAATGAATTAGGACGATGATCACTTATTTATAGTTTGATAGATGTTAGTGGATATGGTGCCGCAGATTATTAAGATCCTATGCCTAAAGTCGGTATAGAAACCAGTAAAGTGTTTTATAACTTAGGTTCAAATACTGAGTTCAATAATCTGACTAATTATTTTATGCAGTCGCGTGTGCTACTATTAGACAGCTAAATAAGATACTAGCTGAGCCCGTGGTTACACCCGCGTTATTTAGGGCTACTGCTCCGTACTCGTGCTTATATATATATATAGCTTATAGCGTGATGTTATATTATTCCCTTCGTCGGTAAATGATATACCCTTACATAAAAATAATTATATAAATAGTCCATACAACCAGTAGTTCTTGAGATTAGCACGTTTCAACCTAAGAAACAAACATCAAACAAACTTTCCAGGGATATTATCTTAATATATAAAATCCTTGCGTTACTGACTGACTGACAGAAACGCTACAGCCGAAACTATTGGGCACAGGAAGCTGAAATTTGGCATGTATGTTCCTTGGGGACCGTAGGGGTGCACTAAGAAGGGATTTCCCGAAATTCCCACGGGATCGTCCAAAACGGGTAAATTAAAAAATTATGCAGGCGTAGCTGCTGGCGTCCTCTAGTATTAGTATAGATTTACGACTGCCTCGTTGGTCTCGCGGCATAAATGTGCGCGTGGGATTGGGAGGTCTCGGGTTCGATTCCCGGGTTGTGCAAAGTGTTATTGGGTTTTTCCGTTAGGAAATTCTCAGTAGCAGCACGGAGTCTGGTAATGTGCCCGGTACGGTAATAGGCTCGCCCCCTATTACGTGGGACCTAAAAGTTCATGGTGAAATGTGGGTGTAATATTACACCTCTGCCTACCCCTTCGGGGATATAGGCGTGAGTCTATAAATAAATAAATAAATAAATATAGATTTGCTGAGAGTGATAACACAAATTATTAATGATCATAAAATATATGTTGTATTAGACGAATGTATGTTGTATTGTTAAAATCATTAGAATGTTTTTGCAAACTGAACACATCTCAAAACCCCATTTTTGTAAAATTACTAAAGATGTAGATCACCTAGGTGGTTCTATATTCACATATCGAAAAGATAGAATGATATGCACAGATTATCTTCTAAATAAAAATACAGAATAATTACCAATAATAATAATTAAACATGCATTTATTAATAGAAGCGTCTACATCATAACGAACCAAACTAAAGATTGAGAATCAAAGTATAAACCCTACGTCAGCACGTGTACCAAAAATGTATCGGTGTCTGATCTGTGACGTCACACATCAATCAATCGCCGAAGTGGCTGCGATCCTGTCAGGCGCAATTGGATGGATGAAGTTACCTCTGCATGGAAATGTTATGAGTAGCAGGTATACTCTTAGTACATAGACTAGAGACTGCTCGGAGTTCACGAAGTTTACGCCCGCAAGTTTTTTTATTCCCGATTCCATTTGAAGTGTGGGAAATCCCTTCTTAGTGCACCCTTACGCGCCCCTAGGAACATACACTCAAAATTTTGGCAAATAAGCAGATTAATTTAAACTTAGAACGAATTGAACATAAATATTAAATAGAGATGGTCAACGCTATGAAACATTATTTTAAACATTATATTATTATAAAAACAAGTGTTTTAGTTTTTATTAGAATTTCTATGTTTTCACTTTTAAGCAGTTTATTCTTCAGCCTAGCACAAAAAAAGCCTGTTTATACCTTTAAAATTAACTTGAAAGTTTATACGCGTAAACACTTTTAAAAGCTCTCCAAAGCTTATTATGTTAGGTTAGGTTATGTGAGGTCGACCGTAATGTATAAACATTGAATATAATATTATAGTCCAGTAGCTTCTGGCATTTATTAACTGACCGATCATAAGAGTTCCAGTACTTGTACTTGGTCGAAGTTACAATGGGGCGCACACATTACATATCTGTCAGCGAAACTTAGTTCGGCTGCTTATGCCATTAAGAAGGTGCGCAATTTAACAGATGTCGATACGGCTAGATTGGTATATTTTGGCTATTTTCATAGTGTTATGTCTTATAGCATATTACTTTGGGGTAGAGCTGCTGATATCGAAAGTATTTTTATATTGCAAAAAAGGGCAGTTCGGGCCATTTACCAATTACGGACAAGAGTTTCGCTCAAAGAAAGATTCAAGGAAATCGGTATTCTAACAGTAGCGTCTCAGTATATTTATGCTAGTGTTATGCATGTACGTAAAAATATAAATTCATATTCAAAGAATAGTGATATACACTCTATAAATACAAGAAATAGACATAAATTATGTGTTCCGTATTTTCGTTTGTGCAAAACTCATAGTTCTTTTATAGGACTTAGTATACGTATCTACAACAAGATACCGATAAGTATTTTGGACCTGCCTTTTAACGCATTTCAGATAAAGATTAAAAATGACCTAATGCAAAAGGCATATTATAATTTAAATGAATATCTGAATGACAAATGCGCTTGGAAATAATGTTTCATAATTCATATATTATACAGTAAATAGGTAGATGATAAGTTTCTTGACATGTAATTAAATATTATTCCATTCCAATTAAAATCATGTAAATGATAGTTTTTGGAATCGCCACCACATTACTAAATGTCACTCATCTCGTTAGATACTTTTATTTGTTATTTTTTTTATAATGTATTATAATCGTGTAGCCAATCAGTTCGATCGGTGGTTATATTTCAAAAAGTATCATGTCAATCAATCAAATATAGGTACTACATTTGCATTTTGCACGCGTTCCACATATTTATGATAATATTAACGATCTGGAAAATGCAGGTAATTCGTGTTCATGGTCAGTATACCAACAGATTGTTAATTACTGCCGGTTCGTGTACCGTTGTCGTCATGCTCACTAAAATGTCATTTCTTGTGGTGGCGTCGTGTGTCGGGTCATCCCTGTCCCTCTGATATGGCGAGAGGGATGATGGCTGGCCCATGCGTCATACTCGTGAACGGGTGCTACTTGCGATGACTGGTCGATGTCGGTCTTACGGGCTGGTATTACATTTTTAATATTAAACTGTATCATTTCTATCATGGTTCTGAACATTTGCGCGGATTGCCTGCATTGTTAGGTACTTAATGTAAGTGGATGCTCCTGTTTCACCATGTCAATTCTCAGGAGGCTAATTAAATGAACATCAAAATTTTTCTACATTATGCTTGAGTATTAAGTAGAGTAAATATATACAAATGACATAGAAGGTGAAACAGTTGCAGCACCTTACAAAATTTAAATTTGTATGTATTATGCAAAACCTGGCGATGAAAAAGAGTGACCTTGAGTTTTATTGCCCGTTCTTTCTCATGGTTCTACCTATTGCTTTGCGAACGTGGCAGTAAATGTAAATGTAGAAGCTTTAAGTAATTATTTTTTTAAATTGACGTTCATAAGTGTCACTTTGTGATTTAAATGAATAAAGGATTTTGACTTTGACTTTGACTTTGACAATAATGTAGGCAGAGGTCATTTTTCGTATGGGTGAACACTGGTTGTGACATGTATGTGTGGTAAGCTATTTAATTAATTTAAATATTAGTACGTTAGCATATAAGAATATAAGTACTTGGTACGTAATTCAATAAATAAAATTGAATAATCTTTCACATCAAGGACTTTCCTGCCATTTAATCTGAGGTTTTTACACAAAGTATATTTTATTTTTCTAAGGAGAAGTTGGCAATGGACAGTCGCAGTCTGGAGTGACATGCATATTCCGTGGTATAGTCTACTGACATTATATTTTAGGATATTAAGTCTCCGTCAACTGCTCTCTTAGGCTCACCCTTACCAATTCCTTTTTGTGTCCAGTTTAGCAATTTAATGAAGCGTTAAAAACGAAGACGACCTACGATTCGAGCGATTGCCACCTTGTCAATGACTTCTCACAAATCCGATAAAAACGGAACGAATACATATTTCACAATACAGCTCATGAAGTTAGCTTAAGGTAAGTTTTCAATCTGTTAAAGCGCCTAAAAAAATAAAGAAAAGCATCCCGTTGGGAACATTCCCGTCCGCCCGCATTTCGACAACAAAAAATCAACAGGTGAATTATACAAGAGTTATTAAAAGGGGAAAAGAAAAAGGACAACTAAATTAACTTGATGTCGGTGCTCAAAATACATAACATTCTTTGAAAGCCTCAAACAATGTAGGGAGAATATATCTATAGATATACTAAACTTAGTATCATTTTCTCCGCTCAATAAGCAGAAATTGTCAGTTCCAGCTAATCTATGCAAAATTATAATTTATAAGATATCATTTGATTTTCCGTTGTTCAGACTACAAGCCAAGCCCCCACTTCTGTGCGTAGGATCTAACGGCTTTTACATCTAGATAGGAGTGTTCAAATATTGCTAACAAATGAAGTACCTAAGATAAGCCTACTAGAGAGAATCTCCGTCTTCTTAATCGAAGTGTGAGGCAAATACAAGCCAAGTTCGCGAAATAGCTGAAAGTATCGGGAAACGATTTGTACCATGTCGTTGTTGCCACGATTTTTGTGTTGATATTTATTATTGTCAACAAGATAAGTCTTAAAATTTGTTAATATTAAATTTAAAAAGGCTCTTATTCGTTTCCTATATGATACTATAAATACATAAAAATGCGACTCTAGAATAATTCTAAACAGAATGCAGGAAAAAGTTATAATAATATTTCTTAAAATATATCTTTATACTTACCTACCAAAAAGCAAAATAAGTAAATATTATTTCTTGTTTCTTTACACCTTCTTACTTAACAGGATTTTTACAAGAGATTACTTTAGCACTAGTAATAAATCCTACATCACGAGAGTCTTTGGAAACATTCAAACAACAGAGACAAATACACTCGGTCTGGAAATTCTTCGTCTTGTGTGTAGATCAAGCCCACTGCACTTGATGCATAATTACGCGTCAGCCGCTAAAACCACTGAGCTACCTGTGCCAAAGTATAAACATTGAGTCTATAATAATAAATAAATGAACTTGGCTATTATTTTTAAGTATAATGTTTTCGTTGGATAAATTATTTCAACGTAAATGTTACGATCAATTCTGAGAAGTTGGAGCTGTGTCGAATTTACTCTCGGTTACTTTAAGTTTGATATGAAAATGTTTAAAATATATTGTTTCTCACAACAGCAAGTTGGTTTCGCAGATTTCTTTTTGTTATCCGTGTCCTAGTTTGGAAGAAATATATATCTTTGCTAACATAATTGTATTCCTCAGAACGTGCTTAAATAATATTATAATGCCGAATTATGTTGCTAACTGCCACAAAGTACTTTTCTTTAAAGACATTTTTAATGAAAAGGTCATAATAATATAATGTTGAAAACTTCACCATATTTTAAAGGTATTGGATCTTCTAAGGTCTGTGGTGAAAAAGATTATCTTTAGGCCATTAACGTGAGGGCCATCATGTCATATATATTATTGAGATGATGCCTTTCACTATATAATTCCACTGACTGTCTCCCATCGGCATGAATTCCATTCATTGGCGAAAAAGTATTTACTGCCAGATTCATTTAGTACCAGATGTTTTTACAAAAACTAATAACAGACGAAAAATTAATAATACCGTCGGAAACATTATATATCGCCATTGTTTTTTTGCTATATATGTTAAGATATTTGATTATTATTACGCTTGAGATTTAAGCGACAAATAACTTCATACTTCTCAAATGTATTAATCCGGCAATTTCTTACAATTTTCAACCCAAAATATTTGTCGTTTTCCGAAATTTTTTATCGTATTAATTTTACACGGGTCCTGTGAATACACAGCAAATAAATAAACATGTAGGAAATTTTAAACGAATTCTTTATCTAGTTACCAATTACGATCACGTAACAATACGAACCAAAAGATACAAACAAAGTGGAAGTAAAAAATAAACAAAGAATTATTCGCTTAAAAATACATACACAGAATAAAAACACTCAAACATATACAGATACACACCAAATACAAATTCACACACACATATTACTATACAGTATGCAAATCCAAACATCGAACGTCGACATCGACACACCCGAATTTGCGCATCTCCATACATCAATGTAATATCCAAGTTTATACCTCAATATAGCTGAAATATTTCTAATTTTACGTGATGTGAACAACGTTGAAGTCCCTAAAACTGAAAAAAATCTCCGAGTGTAAACGTAATTATTTTAACGTCAATATCAACATTGAAATTGTCCATTCACAAGTCCGGTAATGTATTCCCGAGCGATGCCGGGGGTCACTTATGTAAACAATGCTTTATGGTATGGGGTAGGGCGTAGGAATAAGCGATTTAAAAAAACCCTAGGTGAACATTTTTATAATTATATTTCTAAAAGTTCATTTTAGTAACTACAACATGAATTTAAAATTAGGCGCTTTAACCATTATTGTGTTAATTGATATTGAAAATCAGCTTAGCAAAAAAATTACATCATCATCAGCCTTTAACAGTCCACTGCTGGACTAGGCCTCTCCTTTGAAAGGAGGAATTGTCCTACTATACCACGCTGGCCAAACGAGTTGGTATAGGGTTTGTATCAAGTTTTCCTTCTCTTACAGTGCTGATCTCTGCATAATGTAATAATCTGCTCCCTCTGTCGGCTCTTACGACACCCATGGGATGATATGGGGTGGTGACAATCCGTATTCTTAAACCGTCACCACACGAACAAAAAATTACAAATACTAAGAAAAATTACAGCCATAAATTGTTCGTCAGACAAAAAAATATGTTTTGGGTTTAGGAAAAACAGGATATCGTAATGCAGTCATCTTATTTTTAGCATATTTGATAGTTTTCGGCGTACATTTTAACCACAAAATTAAATAGACCTACAATACAAATAATCTAACTTCACCGATTAACAATACATCCTTTCTCTTTCACCTTGTACCACACTCCGTCGAACATTTGCTTAAACAACTTCACCCAGGGTTTCTTATATGTACAATTGGTTGCGATCGGTATGACTTATTTGTTTTTTGGGCGACGCTTTGCCCGCCATTGACGATACGCAGCACCTGTTCCCGGGAATGACAAGGTTAATGAACCAAGCACTTTCAATTTCATTACTCCTATCGGGAATCGATGCCCTTTGAACTAAACATATTACGGATTAAAGAGATCTTCGAGCTATCAATACGAAAGCTGTTCGACTAAAAATCATTATAATATGATGTGTACTTCGTACCATGGATTCGAACCCGACCCTTTGCATGGCAGTCCGTTGGTATCTCCACTAGGCTATCGTTGACAGAAAGAGCACATGCGGTGCAGTAACAAAAATTACACGCAAGCAAAATCTAAAATATAATTAATTACAAGCTGTTTAGACCACTAGGTAACTGTCAGCAGCTTAAGGTGAAAAGAATTCCAAAAGTAATTTACTATACAAAACAATATTAGTATAATTTTAAAATAAACATAAAGTTATCTTCAAATACAACAGCTATTTATTCTTCTATTTAATTTGCTTGAAATTTTTAAGGGCTAATTGAACTTTAGACGTAAATACATAAGGCATAAAGCTTTATTTGACGTTGAAAACGCAATGTATGTCCAACGTACATACATACAATCAAACATAGACTCACGCCTATTTCCCGGAGGGGAAGGCAGAGACTACGGAACGCATTTACAACGATCCTGACTGAACTCTCTTGCTTCATTCACTCTCAACGAAAAAGTTCGAAAAAGAACCACGTGCCTTTGTCATAGTGTTCTTTCCGTGCGTTTCAATAAATAAAACACCACACACGCACGTACACATGTGATACAATACTTCCAAGTATTTGTTTATCCAAGTACATTGCTTAACTTTGTAAATATCTGTATGTACACATACAGATATTTACAAAGTAAAGTAAATAATCCGAATATCATATCATATTATATCATATCATATCATATCATATCATATCATATCATATCATATCATATCATATCATATCATATCATATCATATCATATCATATCATATCATATCATATCATATCATATAAGTGCATATCCCGAGAGCTTGGACCGCGCGCACATTGATCGTGTTTATTTTGTTATAACTGGACAGCGTGAAATGTTTGGGCCTTAATAGAATAACATTGCTAGACACAATAAATGGTTCTAACCACCTAAATGAAATACACCTAAGTAAAATGGGTTTTGTGTGCTTCTCGGTTGGATTTATGACAATGTCTTGCTGTCGCAACAGATCAAAGGAGTCGTTGCAAAATGAGAACTGGTCATGTCATTGTGCGTGTCGTACTTAAAAGACGTAAGTGGATGCTCCTGTTTCACCATATTTACTTTGGGAGGCATACCAAATGAACATCATTTACTGCTTGAATGCTAGAGTATGATATCAATAGTTACTAAAAATTTTAGAAGTATATGTCTTACAATGTGAAACAGTTGCAGCTCCTTACAAAAATAAAATGTACAACCAATTTATTTGATTGAAAAGAGTGGCCATGACTTTTATTGCCCGTTCTTTCTTATGGTTCTACCTATTGTATTGCGAACGTTGCAGTAAATGTAAATGTAGAATCATTAAGTAATTAACTTAAATTTTGACGTTCATAAGCGTCAATTTGTGGCCTAAATGAATAAATGATTTTGACTTTGACTTACCACATACATTGTTGGCCTTGTAATTGCCCTTAATAACACTAATAATGACTTACCTAAAATAACTTTAAATCGAGTATTGTTAGTTACCAAAGTCTAATTACTAACATAATTTTTATTGTTACTATATTCTCTTATGTTATGTCACTATGTACTAACAACAAAATTTAAGCAATGTTTGAATGCTATATCTTTACATTTCAGATATTAAAAAAACACCGTCTCAAGACTATATTTTCTACGACCGTTACGTACAAACGTCGAGTAAAAGGCAGATAACACCATGATGCCAGACTGTAAACTCAGAATAAACCTTACAAAATCCGTAAATAGTATTTTCTTTTCAATGTGCAGCATTCACGTAAATCTAAGATAATACTAACGTCTTACTGAGCAATACGTCTCACAAAAACGGGGCATAAAAACGCCAGAGAAATAAGCTTCCAATACATTAAAAGCCTGAAAATAGCGGTAAAAGCTATTAGCCCTAGGTAATATTACCGAACCGGATTTTACCCATGTCTTCGCGTTGAAAACTTGAATTTACTTTCTAGCTACCTTCATAAAAGCTTTTGAAAAATTATTTCAAAGAAAAACGTCGATTCAATTAGTCTGAACTGTACTACAACTAACCCTCAGTACCCTGCCAAAGACATGAGCAATCAATGTAGTTTGCCAGTATTTTGAGCTTCAAAGGGTTGAATTATAGAAATTCCTTTCAAAACAGTTTTCAGTCAGACGGTGCTAAATAAATCGATTTTCTGAAATAGCTTTTAAAAGTTCAAAAACAAATAATAGTTTAAAATATTTTTGTGAATTTTTTCGAATTTAGTAAGTGTCTACTAGGCATTTATTGGGTAGTTTAATTGCCAATCTATAGAAAAAGGCCTGGTATAAGCAAAATTTTAAAATGAATTTTATGAATTTAAATCTTTTTTGAAGCTCATTTTAAAGACTAAACCATTAGAACAGGTAATGTATTATGAAGAACTTTACACAGATTTAGCACTAAGTGAAGAAAAGCAGAATCAATAGGTTTTCTGTTACAAACAATCACTATAAAGCCTTAATATACATACACAACAACACACCTCAATGACCATTGATTGCATGGTGCGAGCATATACAAACGATAGCTTTAAAAATAATTTTCTGAATGAATACGTAATACTTTGTATTGTATAGGAATTTAAACTATCGTGGTCACTATAATTACTTTTTACTGTTTCTACGGGATATATACCACGTACCTTTGTTTTGAGTAACCGATATTTCGGCACTGTTGCAAGCGCCATGTTCACGGATATACTGAAGTATTGCGGGTGGATGAATGTTATAAACAAGTGAACCGGTCTACCCGCTTTCTTACTCGTTTATTGCGCGCACAACCACTACCACCGTTTTCACTTTCACAATGTACTCGATCGCGACACACTGTACTCACTACGTCGGCTCGTGATTTAAGTTTTTGTGGTTCACGGGTTTTGCATAGACGTACCACTGGATGCCAGGTATTCGACAGTTGAAACCCATCTTCTCTATTGAAGTTTTTATACTTTTTAATTTCAATAGCTTCTTTAACCATTCTAGGTATATAGTGGCGTTCTGTCGACAGCACCTGAGGGTTATGTAACTCAATCCAATGGTTCGTACCCGAGTCTAGGAGATGTTGAGCTATTGCCGACTTGTGTGGTTCATTGTTTTTGACTGCCCTGATGTGTTCCTTGATGCGGCAGGAAATGGTGCGTTTCGTTTGTCCTATATAAGAACTCCCACAGCTGCAGTCAATTTTGTATACACCCGGCTTTTCCAAGGGGAAACTGTCCTTTGGCGTTCTAAGGTATTGTGAGTTCTTATATAGGACAAACGAAACGCACCATTTCCTGCCGCATCAAGGAACACATCAGGGCAGTCAAAAACAATGAACCACACAAGTCGGCAATAGCTCAACATCTCCTAGACTCGGGTACGAACCATTGGATTGAGTTACATAACCCTCAGGTGCTGTCGACAGAACGCCACTATATACCTAGAATGGTTAAAGAAGCTATTGAAATTAAAAAGTATAAAAACTTCAATAGAGAAGATGGGTTTCAACTGTCGAATACCTGGCATCCAGTGGTACGTCTATGCAAAACCCGTGAACCACAAAAACTTAAATCACGAGCCGACGTAGTGAGTACAGTGTGTCGCGATCGAGTACATTGTGAAAGTGAAAACGGTGGTAGTGGTTGTGCGCGCAATAAACGAGTAAGAAAGCGGGTAGACCGGTTCACTTGTTTATAACATTCATCCACCCGCAATACTTCAGTATATCCGTGAACATGGCGCTTGCAACAGTGCCGAAATATCGGCTACTCAAAACAAAGGTACGTGGTATATATCCCGTAGAAACAGTAAGAAGTACTTTGTATTGAATAACTATTCACCATTGGCTTCACAGTATCTAATACTAATTTATAAAGGTGAAGAGTTTGTTTGGTTGAACGCGCTAATCTCAGGAACTACAAGTCCGATTTTAAAAATCCTTTCAGAGTTATATAGGTCATTTATTGCGGAAGGCTATAGGCTAAATAACATCTTGCTATGAGCCGCGGGAGCGGAGCAGTAGCCTTAAATAACGCAGGTATAACCGCGGGCATCATCTAGTTTTTTATAAAACCGCAGTAAGCACTGTACCGAGTTATGATATTGACCCCGCAGCCAGGATTGGCCTGTTTGATATTTTTTATTAAAAGTTGAAGCTTTAATTGATGGCAAGTGATGAAATATTAATTAATAAATATTAAGTGCTGTAAATAATGATAATAATATACATATTTTGTAAATCCAATTTTATTTATGTAATACAGGAAAACATGCACGAAATTGTTCAATTTGTTCGAATGATTTCATACACAAAATTTTTTAGTCCACCATATTACTCAGAATCTCTATGTCCATGCTCCAAACTCCATCCAATAGCCTGTTTATTTAAAAGATACTATACTTACAAATGAACCATATCACGACTTATTAAATCTTTAGCATAAAAATCATAAAATAAATACTACTATATTCACAAATGTTGATAAATCTGGTGAACTGCCTCACAAACAGAGCACAATACAGACAGCAATAAATCGCAAGACTTCGAAGCAAAATGACCGCGGAGCGTTCTCTTGTAGTATACTAAAATACTGAAATATACATACACACTGATTTAATACTTGATCAAATGCAGCCAATACAAGTGTTGGTCTCGCCACCCACGTGTTACCATTCCATGTCGCTCGGAGCAAACAAGTATGTGAGCCACATATTGAGTAAGGATTCTGCATGTTTGCAAACGTGATTTATTTGTGTATCTGTATATGTATAACTGGTACGACTGGAGTAAGGCCAAGATCTATACAGTGAATTTTATACTTTGCTCAGAATTTGAATTGAGAGCCGGTTTTCATTATAATCTCCGTACGAGTAGATGCAACGACAACGCTATTGACAACTTATCAAAAGTTATCTGACAATCTTGTCATTTCAAAGTTATACAAAATATATAAGAACAGTAAAGATAATAAATTACATACATACATACATATACTCACGCCTTTTTCCCGTCGGGGTAGGCAGAGACAACAGAACGCCACTTGCTTCTATCCTTACAAACCTCACGCGCTTCCTCTACACTCATTACTCTTACAATAAATTACATATGCTAAATAAAATTGCTAATTGCGTTAAGCCGGTCTCGGCTGTATTGGAGATCTTTGACAGTCGTTATGGGAAAACAATACCTACTTCTGAATAAAATTCCAACTCAAGATAAGAAATTAAGAGAAACACAGCAGCAATATAATATGTACTTTATACATCAAAATATCACATACATACATACATACATATCGTCACGCCTTTTATCCCCGAAGGGGTAGGCAGAGGTGTATTTCTACACCCACTTTTCGCCAGATATACTTTAGTCCCACGTAATAAGGGGCGAGCCTATTGCCGTACCGGGCACATTTCCAGACTCCGTGCTGCTACTGAGAATTTCGGGACAGAAAAACCCAATAACACTGCAAGGCCCAGGAATCGAACCCGGGACCTCCCGATCCCACGCGCACATTTATGCCGCGAGACCAACGAGGCAGTCGTATAGGGTTTGATGTCGAGTTTTCCGTCTCTACGCAAAGATGGTATTTGCATCGTGTTATCCCTTAGTCGCCTCTTACGACACCCACGGGAAGATAGGGGGTGGTGACACTTGTATTCTATGCCGTCAACCACACGGTCTTATAGGATTCAGCGTTCAGTGTTACCTCGTCGCCTAGAACAAATACGGGGCTAGCGACGATATTCGCTCCAGATGCAAGTTCGTAATCCCACCCTATAGCCAGGTATAACTGCATTCAGTTCAATTGAAAGCTGGATTGCGAAGCAGAGCAATCATTGAAGTGAACGGACAGTTGTTTGGAATGCTTTGCTAAAAAATTAAAATTACTGAGGACTAGAGAAGCTGGGTATTTAAAATCGTTTGAAATAAAAAAATCACGTTTGTAAAATTTTGTTATGAAGTATCTATATAGGTTCATCCTAATGTACCAGATTATTGCTTTGTCTATTGCATAATATTAATCAGCCTCACTGTTTAACACTGAGCTGAATGTTGTAGGTCCGATTCCCACGCAAAATAATACTTTGTATGATCTTTGTGTCAGTTACCTGAATGTTCTACCTGTAAAGTTTCTCCAAAATACAGGATATATAAGATATATACCTAGTGTGGGAGTTGTGTTTTAAAATGTAAAATACTTACGGATTTTTATAATCATCATCTTTCTAGTACTAGCCCAAAGCATCCAAGGTGGAGCTTGAGTATTCTAGTCTAACCAGATTTGACGAAATATTAGCGTTTCCATAGAGCGTCTACCAACGTAGAAGAGTTACGAATTTTATTTTAGTTTTTAGGACCAAATGGCACCAGCCCAGTGTGTGGCCACAGCAACTGCATTGTCGGTGGCTTGGTGTAAATCGGCCTCCGAACATCTGTGCGGATATTTGGGACACTCCAGCAGGTGACTCATGGTTTGTTCTGGGATGCCAAAGTCGCACTGCGTTTGGACCGGATCGATTATACCCCATTTGGCTAGTTTATGTCTGCAACGACCAACTTGACTTCGTAAGCGATTCAGGGGTCTCCATACGGGCCATTGCAGCATTTTTTTCTCAGGTTAGCTGGTTGGTCTTGGCTAGTCTCGGTAGATTGCAAAACGGGGCAATTTATGGCCGTGCAATGGATGTCGGGGGTTCTCCTCTTGGCGGCGTTTCTCGACAATGCAGGTCACTTCTCGGCGAACCGTGGGTGAGGCGATGCCTGCCAGGGGGTAAATTTTATTCAGTGGTGTTGGCTTAAGGCATCCTGTAATTATCCGACACGTTTCATTCAGGGCCAAGTCGGCTTGTTTTGCGTGAGCTGATTGATCCCAAACTAAACACTCAAATTCACCCGCAGAGTAACATAAAGCTAGGCCAGTAGTTCGGGCTTCATCAGGTGATGCTCCCCAGTGTGTGGAAGTCAATCGTCGGAGAAAGTTATTTCGGGTACCACCTTTCTGCCTAGTAGCTTCGCAATGGCGCCGATAAGTCAGAGACCTATCAAGTGTAACTCCCAGATACTTAGGGTTAGGACTATGTTCAATATTAGTGCCTTGCCATGAGATGTTGAGCTTTCTGCTGGCTTTACTGTTGCGAAGATGAAATTCACATGCCTGAGTTTTGCTTGGATTCGGTTTAAGTCCATTGTTTTTATAGTACATACCCAGTGTTTCTAAAGCACTTGACAGGTTTTGGGGCTGTTAGTGCTAGGTCATCGGCGTAAAGAAAACGGTCAGTTTGCAGAGTTGAAGGCTGGTCATCCGTGTAATTGTTAAAAAGTGTTGGTGCCAGAACACTACCTTGTGGGAGACCATTTCTTTGACATCACCATCTACTCTTGTTTTGGCCCAATGAAACTTGGAAGCGTCTATGTAGTATTCACCCAGTATTCTGATGAAAAGTTTATCTTCAACCAAATGCGCGACCTTGCGAAGAAAAGTTTTGGTGCTCACGGTATCGTATTTTAGTTATTCAATTTAAACCAAAAGACTCCAGATTCTACAACCGTGCATGCAACTCCGTATCCCAAATCAAATTGCTCGCCGAAACTTGACTTCCTATCCACCCCAGTCAAACTTGAACAAGTTCTATAATGTACTTCTTAAACTTGTTAATTACAAAAACTGTGTTTTCTTTGTCTTTTGTAAGGATGTTTTTGAAAGTATCTAGGATGAACTCTGCTCATTTAGCGGGTGAAACAGTAGACGATGTCGTCATGGTGTTGATGGCTTTAAAACTTAAGGATATTTATTTACCTTGTAAGGTGATATAAATTGTAGTACCAAAATAGATGTTACTTTTCGACGTCAATTTTCTGGCACCCACAGTGTCAGGTATAAACATACATATTATTATACTTTCTTGAAATACATACGTATAAACGTGAGCATGGAAGATTTTCTTGGTCTTGTAAAGACCAAACAAAACTTCACGCATAGATAATTAAAGGTTTGCCGTGGGGGTTTTGAACCCGTTGCACCGCGTTGGCAGTTGGTTACACTTCTGCTACGCCACAACTGGTCAAAATGCATTCACAATTGGTCAAAAACTTCACAGGCTCTTACATTGCTGTCTATTACTGTCCAATGTTCCGTTTAAGAATGTCTTATTCCAATTTGAATTCCGAGCATCGCGAAATTGAAATTGTCTACAAAAAAAAAATAGTACAGTCGGATTTGCAATGAATCTAATTTCGAGCCCTGTGAAAAGGTGTCGCTCTAAATGCCTATACTGTATGGGACGGAATATGAATAATAATATCAGTTTTCTTAGAACAAGTAAGTAATAACAAACTTTGATCTACGACTGATTTGGTTCTTTTTTCGCTTTGGCAGGAGAAAAACGTTTTCGTGCATCAGAGTTGTCGTAGCCTTAGAATTATATGATTTAATGAGTTGACTAATGATAATTTTAAGCCAACACTTAAGGCATCCTGTAATTATCCGACACGTTTCATTCAGGGCCAAGTCGGCTTGTTTTGCGTGAGCTGATTGATCCCAAACTAAACACTCAAATTCACCCGCAGAGTAACATAAAGCTAGGCCAGTAGTTCGGGCTTCATCAGGTGATGCTCCCCAGTGTGTGGAAGTCAATCGTCGGAGAAAGTTATTTCGGGTACCACCTTTCTGCCTAGTAGCTTCGCAATGGCGCCGATAAGTCAGAGACCTATCAAGTGTAACTCCCAGATACTTAGGGTTAGGACTATGTTCAATATTAGTGCCTTGCCATGAGATGTTGAGCTTTCTGCTGGCTTTACTGTTGCGAAGATGAAATTCACATGCCTGAGTTTTGCTTGGATTCGGTTTAAGTCCATTGTTTTTATAGTACATACCCAGTGTTTCTAAAGCACTTGACAGGTTTTGGGGCTGTTAGTGCTAGGTCATCGGCGTAAAGAAAACGGTCAGTTTGCAGAGTTGAAGGCTGGTCATCCGTGTAATTGTTAAAAAGTGTTGGTGCCAGAACACTACCTTGTGGGAGACCATTTCTTTGACATCACCATCTACTCTTGTTTTGGCCCAATGAAACTTGGAAGCGTCTATGTAGTATTCACCCAGTATTCTGATGAAAAGTTTATCTTCAACCAAATGCGCGACCTTGCGAA
The DNA here is from genome assembly GCA_944739405.2 of Euclidia mi. Lineage (NCBI taxonomy): Eukaryota > Metazoa > Arthropoda > Insecta > Lepidoptera > Erebidae > Euclidia > Euclidia mi. The sequence continues at coordinate 72,606,832 of OX123193.2, read as the reverse complement.
GAAAAGTTTTGGTGCTCACGGTATCGTATTTTAGTTATTCAATTTAAACCAAAAGACTCCAGATTCTACAACCGTGCATGCAACTCCGTATCCCAAATCAAATTGCTCGCCGAAACTTGACTTCCTATCCACCCCAGTCAAACTTGAACAAGTTCTATAATGTACTTCTTAAACTTGTTAATTACAAAAACTGTGTTTTCTTTGTCTTTTGTAAGGATGTTTTTGAAAGTATCTAGGATGAACTCTGCTCATTTAGCGGGTGAAACAGTAGACGATGTCGTCATGGTGTTGATGGCTTTAAAACTTAAGGATATTTATTTACCTTGTAAGGTGATATAAATTGTAGTACCAAAATAGATGTTACTTTTCGACGTCAATTTTCTGGCACCCACAGTGTCAGGTATAAACATACATATTATTATACTTTCTTGAAATACATACGTATAAACGTGAGCATGGAAGATTTTCTTGGTCTTGTAAAGACCAAACAAAACTTCACGCATAGATAATTAAAGGTTTGCCGTGGGGGTTTTGAACCCGTTGCACCGCGTTGGCAGTTGGTTACACTTCTGCTACGCCACAACTGGTCAAAATGCATTCACAATTGGTCAAAAACTTCACAGGCTCTTACATTGCTGTCTATTACTGTCCAATGTTCCGTTTAAGAATGTCTTATTCCAATTTGAATTCCGAGCATCGCGAAATTGAAATTGTCTACAAAAAAAAAATAGTACAGTCGGATTTGCAATGAATCTAATTTCGAGCCCTGTGAAAAGGTGTCGCTCTAAATGCCTATACTGTATGGGACGGAATATGAATAATAATATCAGTTTTCTTAGAACAAGTAAGTAATAACAAACTTTGATCTACGACTGATTTGGTTCTTTTTTCGCTTTGGCAGGAGAAAAACGTTTTCGTGCATCAGAGTTGTCGTAGCCTTAGAATTATATGATTTAATGAGTTGACTAATGATAATTTTAATAGTTGGTTTCTTCATTGTGTAGTAGTAGAGTAGTGGTTGTCTATAGCTGTTGCAGTGCCATAAAAGATAAGTATTTGTCAAACATTCAATCCCTATTTTACCCTATAATATATATTTTAAAAGTAGTCAAGATATCCTACCATGTATACCTACGCCATAAAAGGACTCTCCATTTCCCATCTTATCATGTTTCAGAGTACAGCAGTTTTGAGCTCTGTGATGATTTGTCAGTGATGACAAGTGACTTTTACAATATTATAATGATGAATATGAAAGGAATTATTTTCTAAATTCTTTTCTAAAGAAGCCTTTAAATAAAGTAGTCATAGTTGTAGAGTTTTGTTAAATTATTAGAAAATACCGTTAACTGAAGCAATGATATTTATTTGAACAGGACTCAACCAACCTTCTAAGAAAATCTTATTGAGTTGCCAGAGGGCAGGGCCCTGTATACGATAAATAAGAGAAAACGACTTAGCTAACGGAACATGTCTGCTAATGTCCTTTTACACATTAGTGAAAACATTGAACTTGTGATCGCAAGGGCGTAGTATCGAACCTTGGCACAAACTAAGCTGGAGCTGGATGAATAAACAAGTAGAAAGAAAGAAAGAAAAATTATTTATTCTCAGGGTGCAATGGTGCATACAACAACAAGACAGAAAGACATTAAGAAAATTACATTAAAAGTAAAAGAAAAAAAAATACAAAAAACACCACCATACACAATAAAAAAAAAAAATGAAAAGAAAATTATACAAAATAAAAGTTCTTAAACAAAAGAAATTAAGAAAAATAAAATACGTATATAAAGAACTGGTGGGTACGCCGCACTATGAGCACCACTGAGAAAGGTAACCAACTCAGCCTATGCTGGGCGATAGTCACCCAGCGCTGATTTTCAGTTGGCAACCTAAGTGACTCACGGACAGGGGTGTGCTTGTAGCAACTATAAATAAATAAATTATAAAATAATAGTAGAAATATAATAAGAATATAATATAAATGTAATTTATAACATATTTAATACAATATATACACAATATAAGTACAGCGACACCATCACGTGTCTCCATAATTATGCATCCAAAGAGTATGCATCGTGACGTGGCACATCACGCCGCATGTGCATCATTCGTCATGACGTGGCACATCACTAACAACTCTAACAAGATGGAGCCAATAATTTTTTTTCTAATAAAAAAACAAAAAAACCATAGGTAGCCAGTAATTCAGCTTCAAAAACTTGAATGATGTGCGAAGAGATGTGTCGCAAGACTCGCAAGTGGGTATTATTTCCACCCACAGTCTTTACAAGGAAGTTTGTGAATAAAATAGTCACAGCAAGTCCGTTGTAATGGTGTCTCATCCTGTGAAGGTATGTTAGTAAAACATATTAAACAATACCACATTAGTAACACAATACATGATCCTCCAAAATATCCGGCCAGTAACTTTAATAGGTATTTATTACTTTACAGAAGCAGTAGGCTGTTAATAACCAAGAAATAACCTAGCCACAGAATAGGTTAGCATGGCAGATAGCTTTATTCCCAAACTGTATCTGGTCTTCACCAGATGTACCTAATTTACAACAGGATTTGACAATAATATGAATTGTTGAACAAAGTAAGTTATTTATAAAAGAAGTATGTATGACTGTTTTATTTCTATGAATCTATGTGTATCATGATAGTAGGTTTAATTATTATTGTAAATATTTTGCATTGTTAAGTCTATATATTGAAATTTTAGTAATATGAAGGTTAATGTGTAGATATTGCATATAAAATATTATATGAAAGACAAGTTACAATTAATTTGCTGGTACTTTAATTGTGATGCAAGCAGGAAATCCTTTAATTTACTTTTAAAGCCAAAGACTGAGTTTAATTCTCTTACAGGTGGTGGGATGTTGTTCCAGCATTTAGAAGCAGAATGACGAAAGCTACCCCGAAATGCTGTAGTTCTGTGTGGCTGTATGGCTAATTGCTGGGCACAGATTCTGCTCCCATACTGCCTATGTGTATTTACCCAAGTAATTTTACTGAACAAGTACTGTGGACATTTATGCTTTAACACTCCAAACAAGAGGCATGCAAGGTGAAGTTTCTGTCTGGATTTTATTTTCAACATTTTATGCACATTGAGAATTGGTGTAACATGATCCCATTGTGGTATGTCAAAACAAAAACGCGCGCAGGCATTTTGTATCCTCTGCAGTAGCTTCTCTGTACGAGCTAAGAGTCTAGGAGCAAACACAGTGTCAGCATAGTTTAATTTAGAGAGAACAATAGACTCAACTAGCTGTATTCGCAGCTCTTTACTGAGATAGGGACGTAGTTTATATAAGGTTTTTAGGCGGTAGAAACAATTTTGTACACAGCTTGACACATGACTCTCGTATCGAAGCCCCTGATCAATGATGAGTCCTAGATTTCGCGCCTCAGTTACCCGCTCTATGCCTACCCCTAACATGGATATGTTACTGGTAGTAGGTTTTATCTTTTCTAATTGATTTTTGGATCCGAATAACATATATTTTGTTTTTGATGGATTTGGTATGAGCGAGTTATGAGTGGACCAAGTTGCTAGTCTATCCAAGTCCTCATTAATAGCTTTTATTGCTAAGTCGAGTTCATGTGGCTTAAAAGAAATATATATTTGCATATCATCTGCATACATGTGATATTTACAATTTTTTATTGTAGTTGTAATGTCAGCACAGTACAAACTAAACAGCGATGGTCCAAGTATAGAACCTTGGGGAACGCCCCTAGTGACAGGTTTAATATTTGATGTGAAGTGGGACCCATTATTGCTGCAATTAGCATCACTATTAATCTCCACATATTGAACACGATTCGTGAGATAACTGTCAAACCACTTAATTGTTCCAGATTTAAAACCATAGTATGACATCTTGGAAAGCAGAAGCGATCTATTAATTACATCAAATGCACGGGAAAAATCAAGTAGGACCAGCAGGGTACAGAGCCCTTCGTCCTGAGCTGCTAAGATGTTGTCTGTAACATCCAGTAGTGCTGTGGTTGTACTACGGCCTTTTCTAAACCCAGACTGTGCATCTGGCAAAATATTAGTACTTTCAAGGTATTCAGTGAGCTGCATATTAACTACCTTTTCCAAGATTTTTGACATAAAGGGCAGTATACTAATAGGTCTTAAGTCTTTGAAAGCAGTGGGGTTGGGAATCTTAGGGATCGGTCTGACAATAGCAATCTTCCACAAGTCTGGAAAGCATGACTGTTGAATAGAGTAATTTACTATATGACTCACTATTTCAGCTGTTTGTGGGAGACTAAGTAAAAACATGTCTCGTGTGATGTTGTCACAACCCTCGGCGTTGGACCTTATATTTGTCAAAATCTTAAGAATCTTATTTTGATCTACGGGCTTCAAGGAGAAGGTTGTATCACCAAACCTATTAAATTCATAATAAGTTAAGTTAGACAATGGACTCTCAGTCATGCCTGGGATATCAAGAAAGTGATTGTTTATTAAGTTAGGGTCTTTTAAGTGCGCAGGCAGGTCATGATTATTTTTTGGTGGTAATAATGTACTTTTCAGGTTTTTCCATAATGTTTTAGGGTATTTGATTTTATTGTTAATGTTATGCTTGTAATATGCTATTTTTTCCAAATGTATAGTTTTGTTAACTAACGTTTTTAGATCTTTGTAATATATATCTTTAATTTTCTTAACATTTTTGTCCTTAGTTGCTAAATATATTGACCGTGCTTTATTACGTAGGTTCATCATGAATTTGACATTAGTGGTTATCCAGGGATAAGATTTATCTTTTATTGAGCGTTTTTTAAAAGGAGCATAACGATCAATAGTTGTAGTAATTTGAGAATTAAGGAAGGCCACTTTATCGTTTATGTCAGTCATCATGAGCACCTCATTCCAGTTAATGTAGTCAAGGTCTGCGTTTAATTTGTCAAGGGGTATTTTACCAAGTTGTCTGGATATGATTGTCTTCGGTGTGATACATTCTTTCTTAATCCGGAAAGTTGCAGAGATGAAGGCATGTCCCCCGAGCTCATATGTTGGATCCACTACAATATCAGTCAGCTGAGCATCAGTACAGACCAAATCTATTAGAGTCTGACTACTGCTAGTGTAATGTGTGGGTAGTAAGACCTTTTGTTTTAAGTTCAGTGCATCTAAGAATAGTTTTAGTTTACTTATTCTACCGTCCCTCTGGTTGAGGTAATTTAAATTAAAATCGCCTAGTAATATAATATACTTACAAAAGTGAAGTGAATTGCAGGAGTTAGTAAGAGCATCAAAGAACAGGTCAATATCTTGCCATGGTGGTCTATAAGCTGTGCCAATGGCAACCTTAGAACCATTGATATTTAGTACAATCCACATTTGTTCGATGGTTTGATGCTTTGGGTCGACAGGATTTGTGTGATAGCGTACATTTATACCACGCTTCAAGAAATATCCTACCCCGCCACCGTGACCTCCGCGCACAGTCACCGGGCGCGGCACGTGACGCAGTCGGTAACCGGGCACCACAGGCGCACGCCCCTCCTCTCCCGCTCTAAGCCAAGTTTCATTCAAAGCCATTACATCAACGTCATAGTGTTCCATCGCAGCGATAAATTCGTCATGGTTTGTTCCCAAAGACCCCGCATTGAGAAAACCAACCTTAAGAAACTTCGTAATCATTGACAGGATTCAATTAATAAATAATAATTTTATTATAAAGGCAGGTAGTAGTGGTACAGCGTAATAATTGTTCTATGTCAAACATAAATGAGTAATAATTATATGAAAAGTAATAATGGTACAATAGGACCGGTTTGTACATCAAGTCACAATATATAAATATATTTGTTAGGAAGTAGCATACCTTAAGATGGGATAATGTTTTTTGTGCCAAATGTGAAATTGTGTTCCTATTTATGTAATCGATATAATGCAAGAAAGTATGCTTGTAAATGTATGTATATAAATTTGTGTAAATAATTTGTAATGCAATGTTAGATAATAATATACAATAGCCACAAGTTAAATGTTTGTAAGTATGTCTACTTATGGTTATGTAAATAATTTGTAATGTGGAGTTATATATGTAATATAATAATATAAAATAGCAAAGAATTAGTTGTTTGAATAAATTCAAAGTCGGTGTTAAGATCCAGCGCTGACAATATAAATATGAGAAAAGAAGTTAAAGTAAATTTTTGCTCAAATTGATTGATTGAACAAGTACACAAAAAACGGCGACGCAATTCTAGTTCATACTACCTCCGTGGTCCAGTGAATAGCGTATGCGTCTGCTGATCGGGAGGTCCCGGGTCGGGCATAAGTGTTACTGAGTTTTTTCCAATTCTCAGCAGCAGAACGGAGTCAGGCAATGTGTCCGGTAATGGCAATGGGCTTGCCCCCTATTACGTGGGACCTAAAATTCATAAGTCGAAATGTGGGTGTAATAGTACACCTCTGCCTACCCCTTTGGGATACTTCCAAATAAATGAATTAATGAGTTTCTTAGACATGTTTTGAGATTATTTATAAACTCTATTTACACGAAGCCTTTAAAGGCATTCTCTCCCAGTCTACCTTTGAATGGTGCAGAAATCTATACTATAATAAAACTCAAAGAGCACTTTGTCTGTACATTGAATATTTTTGCAAAATTTCAATTGGATTGTGACATGTTATCGATATAGAACACAAAACAATATTTTTTGGAATTATTGTCTGTCTGTCTGTCTGTCTGTCTGTATGTTTGTTACATCATCACGCAATAACCAGTGAACGGATTTTGATACGGCTTTCACCAATATATTGCCTGCAGACCCGATTACAATCTTGGACAACAATCATCACGCTATCACCTATGGGAGCCTAGCAGTGTCTTTCAATAAATTTAATAGACTTGAATTCAAGCAACACACTAAATTGTTTGTATCGATATAGACAAACGCATAGTATGTGTCTTTGGTTAACATTTAGTCTTTAGTTTATCAGAATCCGTCTATTCTATTAAAAGTTATCGCAATTTAAAATATACATATGTATATCCACATTGGGTAATCAAGTGATTCGGACTCAATTTGAGCAAAAATTTACTTTAACTTCTTTTCTCATATTTATATTGTCAGCGCTGGATCTTAACACCGACTTTGAATTTTGCCAGTGGTGCGATCTAGGGGTATTATTTAAAACTATTATTTTGCACACCATTATTACAGTTTATATTACATAGTAGAGCATCGTATACTTACTATTCGAGTGTTACTTTTTGAGTGCAAAGATTCAAATTAAGTTATAGTTATGTAATCCGGCCAGATAGTATTTATTAAAAGAAAGAGCTAAGAATTTAGGTGGCAGGTAGGTAAAGGTTACTACTTTTCTAATACAGTGAGTAAGAAACTTAAATATGAGTGTGAGTTTCATCAACCGATCATTATGTTATTTTACATTATCAAGGCCACAGAAAGGGGTATTTAAAGGATACCGACTTCCACGCGGGCGAAGCAGTGGGCACAGCTAGTTAAAAATAAGTTTAGTCTTGAGCAAAGTGAAGAACCATTATTTTATTTGTTAGGGTAAGCTTTCCCCTGTGGGATCTCCACCTTGTCGTGGTGGAGGGCTCAGTAACCGTGGGTTTGAGGAACACCCACGGTGAAGCTAAGCGGGATCCCGGGAGGGGACGCTCCACGTGGGCTTGCGTGAGGCCTGCGTAGGATGCGTACCAAGGTGCGGGTGCTTGGGACAGTTCTGTCTGTCCCTCGCAGTCGAGTGCGGTCGCGGGAGGAGATGCGTGTCGGTGTTGCGTTGCCGCGCGCCCTATCTCCCGCGTCCAAATGGAGGCGCACCATCATTGCGTCGCGGTGGGGCCGCAGAGGAAGAGGAGATGCGGTGTTGCGTTGCCGTCCTCCCTATCCTCTGCGGCCGCTAGGTGTTTTGGCGGCGGAGCCCAACACCTTCATCCGCCGCCAAGGGGGTTTCGTTCGGGGCCCGCCTGACCACCTGGCGGGCCAATACCCATCGGGGGGTAGCGAGGAATGCTTCGGTGAAACCCTACCCTCCGATTCATGGGTACATGAGGAGCACGGGTTGGTTTTTAGTCAGTAAGAGTCTGACAGTCGCCTTCGTCCTTCCCACCCAGGGCGAAGGGACTCCATGGGGATTTTCCAACCCGACACCAAAAAAAGGGGTAAGCTTAAAATTTAATATTCAATTTTGGTCAATAATATTTTAAGTTATAATTTTCACAATTTACTTATTGTGCAAAAAAATCAAAACCTCTCTCCATTTAAATAAATATATTTAATTTGATTACAACTCAAACTGAGTTTTGGGAAAAATACGAAAATGCGTAGGCGAGCTTACTTAAATTTTGTATCGGGTAATTAATTCCGATTATTGACTGTTAAGTAACTCGAGTACGGAAAACTCTAAGTATAGGTATTGATAGTCTTAATAACACGGTAGAGTTTTGTCTTATGTATACATACATACACATACATAGACTCACGCCTGTTTCCCAGAAGGGGTAGGCAGAGGCGTATTAAACGCCCACTTTTCGCCAGTGTTTTGATCCCACGTAATAGGTGGCGAGCCTATTGCCGCTTATCGGGATATTTTGTTTGCCAGAGCCTCGTCCGTTGATCGGCAGGTGCACCACTTGCAGGTGAGGTTGGCTTGGGACCCTAAGTTCTTGGTGGGAACCCTATGCACCCCCTATGTCTTATGTATATGTTTGAGTTTAGTGTAGAAACACAATCATACAACGCTGTGAGCATTGAAACACTATTTAACATATTATGACAACTACATAACCATAATTATCTAACGTATATTTTTAAATACATAATAATATGTATTTGGGAGGCCCGTCAATAAATGGCAAATTAAATAATCTATCGGATCTCTTGATAAAATGACGTTCCTCGCTATCAAGTTTACATATGGGTTACCGGTCACAAAGAGTCTTACTTGTTCGACTGTTGAAGAGCTTTTATGAATCTGTATGATATTTGTTAATGGGAGTCAGGTTCCGCAAATATCTTGCCCTTGGATTTTACTATAGAACATGATTTTCCACGTGGGTTAAGAATATCCAATAACAGACGCACTGAGAAGTTAATATTATGTAAAAGCTAGTAAGACTACAAAGCGTAGCTCGGGCTGCAAAAGTGCAGCATTTGGATGCAACTGGGATAACACTAGGACAATGATTATTTGACTACTATTTACTTGCAAATGATTGCTTTCAAGTAGTCTGAAATCTGAAAAATAAGTTTTTTTATATTTACTTATTTTAATAAGATTTCAGAACCGTTTTATAAATATTTTTCACAACAGTAGTTCAATTTGGTACATCGGGCAATAAAGAATGATTTCGAAAAGAAATAAATAAGTAGAGGCACATTTCACTCGACAATCAAATGTTATATAGCTGGCCGAACACATTTAAGCGACACATACCTACAGTCTGGTTCTCACAAAATAAAGTAGAACACAACTGGTCGTTATATACTATTTACTCAAGCCTGCCCTTAGGACGGGCCAAACCGTTTTATAAATATTTTTCACAACAGTAGTTCAATTTGGTACATCGGGCAATAAAGAATGATTTCGAAAAGAAATAAATAAGTAGAGGCACATTTCACTCGACAATCAAATGTTATATAGCTGGCCGAACACATTTAAGCGACACATACCTACAGTCTGGTTCTCACAAAATAAAGTAGAACACAACTGGTCGTTATATACTATTTTCTCAAGCCTGCCCTTAGGACGGGCCGGAGAAAACTTAGTTCCAAGTTTTCGCCATAGAAACGAAACTAAGGCTAAGGTACTTCTACGTACTTTCATTAAGCCTTTATTTATACCGTGGTGAGTTTGCCACATTCAAATATCAGTTTGTAGTTTGGAGGGTAAAGTAGCTGTTTCATATTGCTTTGTGAGTCCCATAAGTGAACAGAGAGAATATCTCATTTTCGTTGCCATTATTTTCTTAAAAACAAGACGTATTCCGAAATATATATTAAACAATTTTATTGGTAACGGAATGTTATTGATTTTTTATCATATATAATAATTTACTTTATCGGGAATATTTTTGCGTTTGTAAGTCTTGATATGTAATTTAGTATAATGGTAATTTAAAAATGAAAGAGCCAGCTGATGTCACTTTTAGATATTTATGAATCCCGTTCATGATCAATGATTCGCGTTTTGTATAGTCAATAGACAATGGCTGTTCCTCGAACTCGTGTTTGTTAAGTCAGCGAAAATATGATTACAATAGCTAAAAAAATGGTATAGAATTAATTAACACTAAATTATTTGACTAAACTAAAGAGGAATGCAGGCTGGCTAAGTTAAACTTCTTCAGATAGCAACACTGACGGCCGCTTTTAATACCTGATCTTTCGATTTATTTGCGACCGGTTGGCGCAGTGGGAGTGTAAGCGACTGCTACGCCGAACGAAGGTCGTGGATTCAATTCCCACTCAAGTCAAACATTTGTGTGCATGAACATGGATGTTTGTCTTGGCCCAGACCATGTTTCTATGTATATATATAATATATGTATGTATTTACAAAAAAAAGTAATAAAATATGTATATTTTTCCATTATCTAGTACCTATAGTACAAGCTCTGCTTAGTTTGGGACTAGATGGTGATGTATTGTGTGCATGTGGTAGCATATTATTATTATTATTTGCCTACTATATATATTTGTTAGTGCCTAGTAGCCAAATTCAGACGGATAGATCGAATACTCAAACGGGCCTCAAATAAGTGAGATACAACACGATCGCATGCTTTAGCAGCCAAATGCAGGCAATGCGTATAAATTTATCCTAAACTATCCAGCACAGTACAAAGGACTATGGGCAAAAATGTATGGGCTCCGTCCCCATTAACCAACACACATGGAACTGATGCCAATTTGTACCTTAAGTATCCACTACTTGATTAAAATCGTTGTTTTTACTTAAATCCGTGGGATATATAAATAAAAAACAATTTATTATTATTAATTAACCTATATTTTCATTTTACACTTGTAAGTTATTTTGGCATTATGGTTATATAAAGCCTGCAATACATGTTGGACGAGCTAAGGCCAACGCGAGCGTAGACAAATTAATACAAGGCAAGTGTTACTGCCTACACGTTCGGCAAACCAATGCAAATGGCCAATACAGACGAATTTTGAAGAGATGCCCACACGTTGGTCTCCGTCAGTTTGTATTGTGAATTGAAGCGAGATGGACGACGACGTAGAAGTTATTTCAGCTGCTGCCATTTATTTAATGAGCGCTTATAATTATTATTACAGTGTATACCGCACTAAAGTTGTAAAAAAGAAATGACGAAAAAGAAGGTGGTGGATGTTGAGTATTCACAAAAATAGAACAAGGTATGTATGACCTTTTGTTTTGATACTTAAGTATCATGTGCGTCAGAATGGCTGGTTGTCTGTGGCGTTGGTATATGAGAGTAGATTTGAAAATTGCTACATAATTGCTTATATTTTCTACATATAATAAATAATAGCTACATAAGATATATATTTAGAATTAAAATATTTTTGGCCAGCCATCCTGACGTTTGTTTCGCTCCTATGCCTTTATTATTTTATCAGGCATTTTTCATTGGGATAATTTAAATTATTGCTTTATTATTATCCTTGATTTAACATATGATTGAAGTTAAAACTAAATTAGAAATATGTAGCAATTATTGACGCAATAGGTACACTTCGGGAAACTGTGCATGCTTTACTTTAAACTAGGAGATGACCAGCCAACCAAACGTCAGGACGGCTGGTCAAAAAAATATATTTTATTTCTAAATATATATCCCATGTAGCAATTATTTATTATATGTAGCAAGTATAAGCAATTACGTAGCAATTTTTTTACGCACTACATATAATAAATAAACTCTCATATACCAACGCCACAGACAACCAGCCATTCTGACGCAAGCAGGGATCCACTTTTTGTTTTCTTTATTTGTAGCCAGCAATTTTGTTTAATTGAATTTTCTTTTTACAGGAGTAGTATGGAAAATCAGCTATCTGAGCTTCTTCAAGAACCTGAATCAAAGGATTTCAAAATTTCGTTCGAATGTCGGATAGCGATTTTAAATATTTACTCCAGATAATCTCCAGCCATCAGCAAACAAGATACAGACTTCAGAGAAAGCATACCAGCTAAGATTCGACTTGCCGTGACACTCAGATATCTAGCAACTGGAGACAGTTACAGAAGTTTCTAATCGATTTATCGATAATGCGATCTAGTGTTATCGATCATTAATAAATATCTTTCAATTATAATTATAAGTCTAGAATAAAAATGTCTTTAAATTGCCATAAATTACGATCATAAAATAAACAGAACATAAAACAACAGCACAAATTAATAAAAAAGAAAGTTGGACATCAAACAGAAATCAAATTCCAATACGCAGAAACGATAAGAAACCTTTATGGAGAAGAAACAAATGAGGAATAAACATTTTTAAATTATATACGGCATTTTAGTATTATTTTCCCCAAAATACAGCAAATCAGAATGTCATATACGGCAACCCAAATTTTTATGATAACAACACTGCTCCGAAGTGAGGCAAGTGGTCGCGAGCGACCGCAAGTTGTGACAAGCTACGCCAAATGAGATCTATACACGTTGGCGCTTGACTTTACTCGGCTAACTAGGCGAGCGATACCGAGCGATGACAAGACAATGCAAATATACTGTCTATACGTTGGTATTGGCGTTCACTCGGTGACGCTCGGCCAACATGTATTACAGGCTTTACAGTACAAAACATGATTTAGTAACTATACAAAATAAAAAATAATGTATTTTAATCATTTAAATGATAATGAATGAATAATAGGAAAATAACGAATATAAATTAATCATCATCACCCTAGCGTTGTCCCGGTTGCACCCAAGACTTACACGCTTAGAGCCCAAGGTCCGTTTACTGGTCTAACCATCTTACTGAATATCATCTTTTCCACAGAGCAACTACCGTCTGAACTCCGCAACCCAAAATGATAGCGATATTCCATGGTTAAGACCAGTATCAGTTTATCTGAGGGTACTGAATCCACGTAACGACTGTCAAACATCTTCATGACAGGCGGGACTGACGGTTTAACGTGCTCTCCAAGACACGGGGCAAGCGATAATAAACAATTTAAGACGCACTTAACTTCGAAAAGTCATTGGTGCGCACCAATGGATTCGAACCCGATACCCTCTGCATGGCAATCCGTTGGTATCTCCTCTAGGCTATCGCTGCCCTTATATAATAATCACTACATAGTACACAACAAAGTCTGTCTTCTGTCTGTCTGTCCCTATGTATGCTTAAATCTTAAAAACTACGCAACGGATTTTAATGCGGTTTTTTTTAATGATTCAAGAGGAAGGTTTATATGTATAATTGACGCGGGCGAAGCCGCTGGCACCGTATTGTATAATATAAATGAATGAATCATTTAAATTCATGTTCTTCTAATTATTCATTCTTACAATGCTTATAGTAGGCAAATAACAATAGTGAGTGTTAATATTACTGGTCTACATATGTTCACTGTGCACTATGAATAGATAAATGAGTAGGTGATTTACAAATATTCGTCAAAAGTACGTACTCATACGAATATTTGTTTAAATGTTAATTACTATGACAACCCCATGCTTTTGGGCATCGTCCCCATAGTAAAAAAACATCATCTTGCCAAGATGTGTCAATTGAGCTAGATTTCATTTTAGTTGATGGGTGGGGACGATTCCGCCCATTGTACTGTCTATTCGCTAGAATGCTCGACAAAACGCTCGATAAAAGTCTCAGTACAAGTGAATGCTCAAGTGCACCATAAGAGTATAAAAACAGATGCGTACTTGCCAACGATTTGTCATAACTTTTTGTCATAATATATGCAATTTACTATAGCACATATTATGACAAAAAGTGAATAAACCTTAAAATAAATTGCAATTTTTTATTTTCCAAGCTAAAATATGCTATAGAGAATGATTGCATCCCATAACGCATATTTATGCTACTTTTATCCACTGAAATCATGAATACAAATAACTACGTTGACGTGGAACATGAAAAATTCATTCTAAATAACAAACAGATTTTCACAAAAGTTTTGGTGCTTGTTCAGCACTGCGAACTACAAACGTTTTTAACACTCTCATGAGCATAAAACCACATCGGTCAGGATATCCAATAAACTGGTTAATTAAATAAATAAAATTGTTATTTTGTTATTTAACTTCGGGTGGGAAACCTCGCAAATTTATACAATACTAATAATAATAATTTATATATCTATTCGTATCGTCCGTGTGGTGACGGATTACAGGCGTGAGTCTATGTATGTATATTTATGTAAATAGACATATTTCCTGATTTGGATAGTGCTTTCCTATAGTGACAAAAGCAATTAAAGCACCCTCTTCCCCTAAATAGCTTGGTTAAAAATCCGCAGATTTAAAGCATTCACTATAAAAATGACGACAATAGCTAATTTTCAATATGGTAGGTATAGGCCTCCGGCCAACTCACTTATGAAACAAAGCTACAGTAGTTACAATATGAACAAAGTTCACACATTGTAGTCAGATAGGTTATATTATACACCTAGCAACGCTCCGCGAGCTTTAAATTTTATGACGCACAAAGGCTAACGCGTACCTAATCAATTTTAGATGTCTACACGTGCGTAGTTATACTTCGGTGATTTTCCTAGACATATTGAAGAAAACACGTGTCAATGAAAATTGTAATTATGTTTATTCACTAGCATTTCATAACAAGACAAAAATTGGGCTCAGCGGCATTTATACATTGCATTTTTACATTGGCATTTATACGTTCTCAGAAATATGAATATGTAAAATCATGCGATCTCAAATTCCAGTAAAACATGAATGTAAATAAATTTTGCTTTTGCTAAAATTATTATTTCTATTGCATGTTTGTTGCAGAACTTCTCCAAATGGCTTACCTGATTAAGGCCGTCCTCACATTGGTGTCAGCGTCAACGCAGCGGCACCTCGGCGTCGACGCGACGTCGGAACGTCGCGTCAGCCGAGCGTTCTTTGAGAACGCTTTCGTTTTTTGAAGAACGCTCGGCTGACGCGACGTCTTCTTCGTCTTCGACTTCGTCGCCGCGGTGCTGCCTTAGATGCTTTTTTTTTGTTAGTATTTGAGTCAGACAAGCAGCGATAGCCGAGTGGAGAGACCGAAAGACTGCTACGCTGAGGGTCTCGGGTTGGAATCCACGGCACGCACTTATTACTTTTCGAAGTTAGGTGCGTGCCGAGGGTATCGCTTGCTTATCGGTGAAGAAAAACATCGTGAGGAAACCTGCATGTCCAAGAGTTCCCCATAATGTCTTGGAAAGACATGTGAAGTCTGCCAACCCGCACTTGGCCGGCGTGGTGGACTATGGCCTTATCCTTCTCATAGTGAGAAGAGGCCCGTGCCCAGCAGTGGGACAGTATAATGGGCTGATGATGATGATTTGAGTCAGTGCTGAACCTCACTGTTATCGTATTCACTTGAAAATATAAACCAGATACGCTACGCTGCTTTGTTGTAATACAGCGGACTTATAGAAATGATGTGAAGTTCAGTACCTCACCAAACCTGATAACGACAAACTGATAAGTCAGAAATTGTTTTTCGTGCTTTAGTCTAGTCTAGTAAGACCTCAAAAAACTGCCATTTTTAATTTAATGTGATGACACTTAATTTATTACCTGCTAAGAATTAAGACGCTTCTATTGATTCCTCATTTATCAAAATAAGACTGATAACTCAGAAGATTTATAACAGACAAATAAGCATACATGCTATATAATGGAAATCGCAATCTTTCATAGTCATTGAACAGCTCTCATTGTCTGCTTTTCCTTTAAAATCATCATTACCAGTGCTTATTAACGAGCCCATATTATCTCATCTACCAAATTTCCAGTAGCTTGCTCTGGCCCCATATTTACAGAGCTGAAATCCCAATTCTGGTACTTTACCCCCAGTTGAATTGGCCACTAAAATCGCTTACCCACTAAGCGGGTGGTGTCTGTTTAACTCAGCTCTGCCTAAATGTTCTAAGCCATGGGTGATTACCTTGTTCTGTATGTTTGTCGATATCAGTTTCACTAGCAATTGTGGCTCATTGAAATTTGAAGCATCTCTGGAAATAGGTGTGTATGACACGTCGCAGCGGACGTCATAATTGCGCAAAAACATTATTTTTTAATAAAAAGAAACCGACTTCAAAAAACACTAAGAAACTAAAAAACAAGAAATAATTGGTTTTGGAGCAAACATTTTTGGACCCGGTGCCAAGCCAAGTATTTCTGATCTGACTATAAAACCTCTACACTTTTTTATATAACTATAACTAGAATAGGTAGTTTGTAATTTAGTGACTTTTTGCGTAGGGGCTTTGGCACCGACTCCAAAAATATTTGCTCCAAAACCAATTATTTTTTGTTTTTTAGTTTCTTAGTGTTTTTTGAAGTCGGTTTCTTTTTACTTAAAAATATTTTTTATATTTTGCTTTTTAGTAGTATACTTATAAAAATAGCAATAGATGGTAAGTAGGTGCATAGGATAGTGTAGGTGGTACATGCTGGAGTGGCCTTCCTAACGTGCCTCAATTCTGAAATTTAGAACTGTACCTTTCTGGCAATTTCAAGTACTTTTTTTGTTTTCTACTAACTAGCCTAAACACGTTCGTTTCAGTTTCATCTTCAGATCCTGGAAATCATCCAATACAAAAGTGTTTGCCAAGATAAAACAAACGAGCCTAAACTCGATGAGATTGCCTTGTTATTGTATTACAAAGATCCCATGGCCACCTTCCTGCTCTATCATCAGAGTTTGGTAAACATTCAGCACTACAGTCTATATAAAGACGAATTAAACGAGTCCAAACTCAATGGGATTGCGTCTTTGTATTATAAAGATCCCATGGCCACCTTCCTGCTCCATCATCAGACCCTGGAAAACATCAAGTACCAAAGCCCATGTAATGACGAATCAAACGACCCTAAACTCGATGAGATTGGGTTGTTGTATCACAAAGATCTCATGATTACCTTTCAGCTCTATCATCAGACCATGGAAATCATCTAGCATCAAAGTCTATTTAAAGACGACTCAAACGAGCCCAAACTCGACGACATTGGGTTGTATCGTCAAATCGCTTCAAGTGTGCTTATAAAATTTGAAGAGTTTCTTCGATTTTTTCAGGATTCCATGATCAGATCCTGATCTGATGATCATGGGACCAATATGGAGGTATACTCTTTCAAACAAAATAAGAATTTTCGAAATCGGTCCAGGCGTCTTAGAGAAATCGGGGAACATACATAAAAAAAAAGATTCCGACGAATTGAGAACCTCTCCTTTTTTTGAAGTCGGTTAATAAGAGCGTGAAGGCACTATGCGATGCGCTGAATTGTAACCAGTCGCTCGTGCGTTCAGGGTGTTACGAATACAATTAACACCTATATTTGGAGAGTAATCATATGCGGATCGCACAATTTTTTACTGCATTTTATATCAAAGGAATTCGTTCGACAATTATTCGAAAATACATCTGAAATGCTTTGTATGCATCCAGCTTACTTTTAATTGGTATGATGATAATAATTTGAGTGTATTCATATTATTTTCCAGTTTAATGCTAGCTTGATTCTTAATAAATTCCTCCCCTGAATTTTAAGGCACCAAATATAGAAAACAGTCCAGAAAGTCAGTAATGCTTTACATTTAAGATTACAAGATTTACAAATCCAATCGTAACTTCAAGTACCTATAAAATTAATTTTTAACAAGATGTGTCTGGATTCTAACAAATTCTGTGATAAAATATGCTACTTTAATTAAATGTAGACACGGGTACTTGCAGAGTATTAAGAATTAACCGACTTACACTCGATAACGGTGGCTTTAAATAATGGATTTTAGAGGGTTTCTACACTGTCGGCACGAGGTTGGAGCTAAAATCAATGTTCTCTTCGCTTCAGAATCTGATCTCGTTAAATGAGATGCAGTAGATATGGCCAGAGTATTTGGAAAAAGAAAGACCTCACGTAAATAGACGTTCTCATACTCTGACCAAACGAAAAAAGGTTAAAGACTCCATGTGAATGAAAAGATAAATAAGAAGAGAAAAGTTATCTAAGTAAAAGAAGTATTGGTGTACCATGCACAGTTGTATTGACACGTGTATCTACTTTTTTTTAACTTTTTAACACAAAAATCGTGGTAATCTGTACCCGAACTTAGACCCTAAAACAAAGTTTAAAAAACATGGCTTATAAAGATGGTTGTTCTTTTTGAGGTATTAAAACAATGATACGAAGGTAAATATACTCCATGAAGGAGAATGTATTGAAATTAAGTAAGCAAGAGACGATACAGGAGCAATTGTCTTACTATACAGCAAAGGATCTCCAGTCCTTTCACGCACTGCAAAGCAACCTGCAACTTCACGTAGCAATTTTCCCAGAAATCAGCTTTCTGAGCAAACAAACCCATCTGTGCGGCAACTAGTGAGAATCTGCAAATGTATTGAAATTACAACATAGACGGCGTAGTCATTTAAAGCGCTGTTTTGCTTTACACCAAGAGGTAAGTTACAGATACCCGACACTTTATATCATTCAGATCTAAGGAATAATATTATTTAGATCATCTTAAAAAAATAGGACGATGCATGATTCAAACTCTTACCGGTGTGGATATTACTGTGTTAAAAAAAACACTTCTATTTCTAAGGAAATAAAATGTACCATCGGTAAATAATTCGTAAGACTGCGGTCGTGAAGAACGCTGTGAAAGTCGAATCAGTGGTAGTGGAGTTTAGTCAGTTTTGTTTTTTATTTGGCAATCTATATGCCGCTGTGCTGAAAAGATTTTCTGTGTGTTTGAACGCGCTAAACTCAGGATCTGTCAGGCGGAATAAAAATCATTTTTGTATCTAAAATCCACATTCACGAGGCTGGCTACAGGGTATGTAGCATCACGTTATGACGGGTGTGGTGTGTGAAACACCGAAGCACGTTGAGTATACATGTATGTGTATGTAATTATCACCCCACTCTCGCTATCACTTCCACTCCGCTTACCGCTGTATTTGAGAACACAGTCCAAAACTTAGCAATCTGAAGCGTTTTGTGGTCTTTTTAATAACGTCTACCAAAATAATTCACAAGAGAGCTCATTCAAGCATAAAAAACCGGCCAAGTGCGTGTCGGGCCACGCGCAATGTAGGCTTCCGTAGTTGCCCATAATGACTTGCTGCAAAGGGTATTAATGTACAACAAATCCGACTGTTTATTTTGCTGAAAAAATAATTTTAATAACACTATTATAAGAACCTAAGTTTTGTTTAGAAAAATACTAGGTATGTATCCAGTTATGTATTGTAAACATAAAATGTGGTTTCCAAGATATACTTCTACTATACATACGTAGTACCATAGTACATTACATATCAAAGTACGTATATCTTTAAGATTAAGCCTGCGCGCCCAATGTAAACTCACAGAAATAGGTATTTATAAGTTAACCGACGATTACTCGTAAACTTGTGATATCTACTTAGCCGTGATAGTTTTCCTTTTAAATTCGTTATATGTACTACATTTGTGATTTTCTTCATACATACATACATACATATCGTCACGCCTTTTATCCCCGAAGGGGTAGGCAGAGGTGTATTTCTACACCCACTTTTCGCCAGATATATTTTAGTCCCACGTAATAAGGGGCGAGCCTATTGCCGTACCGGGCACATTTCCAGACTCCGTGCTGCTACTGAGAATTTCGTGACAGAAAAACCCAATAACACTGCCCGACCCAGGAATCGAACCCGGGACCTCCTGATCCCACGCGCACATTTATGCCGCGAGACCAACGAGGCAGTCGTATAGGGTTTGATGTCGAGTTTTCCGTCTCTACGCAAAGATGGTATTTGCATCGTGTTATCCCTTAGTCGCCTCTTACGACACCCACGGGAAGATAGGGGGTGGTGACACTTGTATTCTATGCCGTCAACCACACGGCTATAATATTAGGGATTTTCTTCACCTCTTCCAAATTAATAGTTTAGCCGGCAGAGGGGGGGGGGGGGACACTTGAGTCTAACTATTTTTTTCACTTCAAAGCTTGATATTTGACAAACCAATCACTTGATCGAAAAATGATTTGAGCAAACTAATAATACTAATATTTTTTTAAAACCTATCTAATGATACCCCACATGATGGTGTACGGATGGTATTAGGTTCGAGTAAATGATACACCGAATGATGATTAAATACTGCGTTTATTATGAGAATACATGGGCTTATATACATCTTATATCAAGTCTCCCTCACATCTCCCCCATATTACAAAAATAAAATAAAATAATCATTTTATTTTATTATAGGAAAAGAAAATAGCTTAGTCTAGAGCTACATGAAATGTATATAGGTATAATCCTTATCACAATTAAATGGCGTGTACTTCTATAACAATAACAATGTAATAATATAAAAATATGATTTATTGATACACGATAAATTAAACAATTCAAATATGAACCTACAGTCTCGCGACCGCGGTTCGGCTCCGCTTACCTACCAATGAACTATGCAATAAATTTGGTTATACACTAAAGGTTACATCATACTTATCATTAACAGGTTAAATTTAGGTGCTGAACATTTGCAATTTTAAGTATAGTATAATTTAGTTCTGTTTTTGTGTACAATGTCTGATTTACCATTTACTTCAATTTCAACATTGGGTGAAATATCCCTGATTACAGTATAAGGTCCGGAATACAGATGTTTAATTTTATTGCCAGTTTCATTTTTAACTAAAACTTTATCGTTAGGCTTATAACATACGGGGTTAACATAACTATCGTATCTACATTTTCTTTCTATTTTACTACTAACTAAATTTTTCCGCGCTTCGGTTTGAGAAACCTGAAGTCGATATTTAAGTTCAAGCGGGTAACTATCGTAGTTGTAAAGGGGTTCTACACATTTCGACAAATTGCTGGGCAAGTTACACTTTTTACCATAAACCAGTTCAAAAGGTGTAAATTGTGTCGACGTGTGAACTGTCGTATTATACGCAAAGCACCAGAACGGTAACCAACTACTCCATAATTCCGGTTTTTCTTCAGTTTGGATTCGCAAAAACGCGCCTAGACTTTTGTGAGCGTTTTCTAGCGATCCGATGCTTTGGTGATGATACGCAGTTGAATTTAATTTCTTAATATTAAGTAGTTCACAAACCTGTCTCATGGTTTCGGATATAAACTCCGTGCCCCGGTCGGTAGCTATCTCCCTTGGTACGCCATGCTGAAGTACAAAATGATTCACAAAGGTACGAGCTACTTCTGTTGAAGTTTTATTGAGAAGGGGATACGCACATACATATTTTGATAACTCGCACTGTAATGTAAGTATGTAACAATAATCATTGCTATCTTTGTCCAATGGTCCTACCAAGTCTAGAAAGATTTTATCAAAAGCCGAATGAGCGGTGGACGTAATTGTCATTGGCTCTTTAACCTGAACTGTATACTTATGCCTCTGGCATTGGGGACATTTTTTAACAAAATTTTTGACATCGGCCTCTAAACCCGGCCAATAATAATATTTCTTAATATTAGTTAACATTCTTCTCATGCCCGCGTGGCCACTTGTGGGCAAAAGATGAAAATCGTTAACTATTACCTTCCTATCGTCCTTGTCCTCTATTCTCACGACATCTTTTATTATACATAACCTGGGCCCTTTCCAGTTAGTTTGCTTTTTTATTTCACTGATTAATTTCTCTACAAACACGTAGTTATTTTTATTTTTAATGAAGTATACTTCAACGACATTATTTTTTTCACAAAATTCGCTAAGTTCTCTCGCAAATTCGGCTCGCGTAATTTGTGATTGAGACACTTGCTTTATGAATATTGTCTTCTGTTGCGCAACATAAAATAATATATTACTTTCACAAGTTATTAAATTATCATCTCTAAATTTCTTTAAACTACTGTTATCACCAAATCCTAACTCTACTGCGTCTTTCGGTTCATCATACTCTTCCAAAATAAGTCTAAATTTAAACAATCTGCTCGAGGGATCTTTTAAATTAAATAAATATATTAAAGGTTTGTGATCGGTACGTATTTTGAATGTACGACCGTACAGGTAAGGTCTGAAATATTTAACGGCCCAAACTACAGCTAGGAGCTCTTTCTCTATGGTGGGATAATTCCTTTCCGCTTTGTTGAGACTCCTACTAGCGTAAGCTACAGGCCGGCCATCTGAATTACATAAAACAGCGCCGATTGCATACCCAGATGCATCAGTTTGTACTATAAATTGATTCTGTTCTGAAAAATCTGGATACTGGAGAATTGGAGGTGACATAATACTTTGTTTTATAGTTTCAAACGAATTTTGACATTTTTTGTCCCAGACAAATTTAGCGTTCTTTCTACATAATAGATTCAAATGGTATGCTTTTTCCGCGAAATCAGCAATGAACTTCCTATAATAATTCGCGAAGGCCACAAAACGTTTCACTTCATCTATAGTTTTAGGAACTGGATAATGCTCGATTACTTTAATTTTATCTGGGTCTGGCAATATACCATTGCCCGACACCACATGACCTAGATATAAAATCTCCTTTTTGAGAAAATCACATTTCGAAGGGTTTAGCTTGAGATTTGCACTGCGTAGTTTTTCAAAAATGCTTATTAGGTTCTTGTTATGACCTTGAAGGCTTCTGTCCAGGCAAACTAAATCATCCATGTATACTAGGCATTTGTCGTATGATAACCCGGCCATTGCTATGGTCATCATGCGCGAAAATGCACTTGGGCTGGTCTTAAGACCCATGGGCATTCTAGTCATTTGATACTGCCCATCTGCACAAAATGGTGTGTATTTTCTACAATCTTTCTGAAGGCCTACATTGAAAAACCCTTGATTTAAGTCTAAATGCGTGTAGTAAATACATCCACTTAGTGAATCTAGTATGTCAGAAATATTCGGCAAAGGGAATTTATCGTCTTGTATACAAGTGTTAAGTTTACGGTAATCTATAACTAACCGCCACCTTTTGTCTCCGTTAGCATCAGATTTTTTCGGTACTAATAGCACCGGGCTAGACCACTCACTGGAACAGGGTTCAATTATTCCTTGTTCCAATAAGTTTTCCACCTGCTTCTTTAATTCAGCTTTCTGAGCATGTGGCAATCTATATGGCTTTACGTACACTGGGGCTACATTCGGTTTCAAAGTAATCGTCTGTTCATATAATTTTGTTGTGCCCAACTTATCACCTGGCAGAAAAAATATATCGGCGTACTTCGCGCATATACTTTCGATTGACAATTGTTCTTCCTTATTTAAATGATTCAGAGATAACAAGGAAAATACTTTTTTAACACGATCAGCGTTATTATTAGTTTCATGAAACGTACATATATCATAATCAGACGCTTTAAAAAGAGTGGGATGAATAGAATTTAAAACTAAATCTGACACGGTTGTATTTAATACACGAATGGGTATTTTCCCATTTTTTGGCTTAACTAAACTACTAGCAATAAAGATTCCCTTTTGCAGTTCTGTCGTATTAACTAAACATTCACCAGTCTCAGATACCTGAATAAAGTGAATGGACTCTGACCTCGCCGGTATTGTTATGTTATTGTTCGTCATAATTAAAGGTAAAGATATCTTAAGATTGTTATTCCATAATAACAAAGTCTGATTACCGAAATTCAACACCGATTTATACTTGCTTAAAAAGTCTTGTCCTAGAATGCCACTACCTTTACATGGCAACGATTTAAAAACAAAGAACTTATGATTTATAACGTGATTTCCAATAACAAAGTTTATATAAACATATCCAATTGACTGCACTTTGCCACCGATTCCATTTACATAGCTACTCTCAATATGGATAGGAATATTCTGTTCCAGAATATGTTTATACTTAACAACCGAAATGGATGCGCCGGTGTCAACTAACAAATTATATGAGTAATGATTACGCGATTTAATATGAACGTAGCCTACACTATTACATGAAAATATTACATTATCAGTCCCGAAAAAACTGGTTTTCATCTTGTTGGCTCTGGATAGTATTACTAGTATTTGAACTAGGCTGCGAATGCCATTCAGAGTTGGTCAAAGTATGTATATGCGCACGAGGGGAACGCTGGTACCTTGGTGAATAAAAGTTGGACCTACCTCTAGTAGAATGATATGTATGAGTAGACCTGCGCCCATAAGTCTGTGGTCCTCTCCACACCTGAGCCTGTTGACGGTTCTGGTGAGCCGGCTGATAGCCAACTCGTCCACGCCCTCTGCCTGCGAACGAGGAGCGCCTTCCGCGCTGCGGGCGATTGTAGAACGACTTGCCTCTGAAATTCATGGTTAGAATGTCATTGGAAGTTGATGGTGCTGTGACATCTTCATCGATAGCCGACTGTATGGCGTCTTTCAGCGAAGTACATTTTTGGGCAGCAATGATTGTACCCAAACGACGGTTTCTTAAACCATTTGAAAAACACTTAATGGCCTGTTTTTCGTTAAGGGGTTTTAATACCTTGAAACTCGCATCATTGCCATCCGATTGCGAAATTGTTAACTCGACAAACATTTCTGTTATCTGCTTACCGAACTCATCGATAGATAAATTATTTTGCCTAAAATTCTGAAGCTTACTTTGAATTGCCGTAGCACATTTTTTAGGCAGTAATTGTGTTCTCATATCCACTATAAAATCGTCAATAGTAGTATAAGAAGAAGATAATTTTAATTTTGCGGCCTGTGAAAGTCTACTCTTTAGCACAAAATTTAACAGCTTTCCCTGCGAACCTTCGTCTAACTCGGATTTATAATACTCTACACTTTCAATAAATTGTCGTATGCTTGTTTCGTCATCTTTACAAACTGGCAATAAATTTAAAGCAACCTTCAAATCAAATTTAGTAGTATTCGCCATATTTTCTGACTTACAAGGTGTTTTTGAGCATAAATCTAAAACTTGTTTATATGATTTATCGAACTGTGCACAAAGCTCTTGAATACCTGAACATTCAGATTTACTGAAGGATTTTTGAGCTGAAATAAAATATTCCAAAAATAAATTATACTCACATAATAATTTTTCCGCTTCTGCTAATTTGACAGCAATAATGTTACCCTTTCGCCTGTCTGGACCAATCTTAATCAAGTATTTCCTTATTTCCAATAGACTATCCTGTAAGCCTCTTAACCTTTCTGCCATTAAGATATCCTGTTTAAATCATAATTATCAAGATAAACATTATTGCATAGATCATTTACTACATACTTATACGAACTATCATTATTATATTTATGATTAATTAGCCTTAACTATGTCTTACAGTCCATTACGCAACGCATATCCAGGTCAGATGACTCGCATATTTCCGCGCACTACGTAACACACGAAATTTCCGCGCACTATTAGATACGCAACGCACAAAATATCCGCGCACAGATACGCACATAGGTAGATAATATATTTACGATACGCCACTTATGATAATTTTACGCGCACTGGTCTTTTGTTTAGAAACGGTTCCGCAAAACCCTCGGCTCAAGCGATGTCCCCAGTTCCTTTTTTGTAGTTCCTCATGTCTGACATCTCCCTCAGATCTCTTTCGTTGTCAATCCTTCTTCTCCATAACGAGACTCGCCATCTGTCTCGTCTTATCTCGTTAGCCATCCACTTGCGAAGACATTTTCGATATAGTGCGAAGATGCCGTACAAAAATGCCAATGATGCAATCAGCAACAATACCAATAAAATGATATTCGTCGAACTGGCGTGCACAGCCAATTGTCGTATGTCTGCGTTGTTATTACCTCCTGCTGCGTTCTGGGGTACTATAACTCCCTCCTTGGTGTTAGTGGTGCCCATTTTTGCGTCAAAATATATATTTTAACGCAAAATTTTATAATCGCTACCAGCTTCAAATGTAGAATATACTTTGAGTACTGCATTGTGGTGCTAAGCGGCCCGATTTGGTCAAAGGAATGTAAACAAACGCGACTCACGCCTAACACCTAATGCGATGGCAGGGTCGCCATGTACGGATGGTATTAGGTTCGAGTAAATGATACACCGAATGATGATTAAATACTGCGTTTATTATGAGAATACATGGGCTTATATACATCTTATATCAAGTCTCCCTCACAATGGGGTACTCAACCAAAAAAAAATTCAACCCCACTATATATGTAGGGGAGATACCCTTAAAAAAAATATTTTCCTAAATTTTATTCTACAGTTTTGTTGCAATATCTTATGTCTATATTCAAGTCAAATATCATCTTTCTAGCACCAGGCGTCTTTGAGCTAGGCTGCGGACGGACAGACGGACGGACATGACGAAACTATAAGGGTTCCTTGTGGACTACGGAACCCTAAAAAGTAAATGGATATAATTAAGATTAAAATGATAATCAAAAGCGTTGTACAATTTCATATTATATTTAGTGCCGCAGAAATAAATGATTAAATTACGCAGTACAAGTCAGAAAATATCTTGAGACGCTATGTATCTTGTGATTATGGCACCCATGTGGCAATAACTAATAGATAACTAATAGTGAAACTATATTTCATAAATCATAAAACAGCGCCACAGCGCGCGTCGGTCACTTAAAAGTACGCTATCCGAGCACGTTTCTCTACAAATAAAGAATGAAAATTTAAGTGTATATATTATATAATAATTACATTTAACTTAATAAAATATATATAATAAAACTTTTTTGTATAATCTATCTCGCTCTGACACTTTGTTATCTGTAAACTTAAATCCAAAAGTGCTAGATTGATTTTGAGGGCACTTTATTTGACAATACACTTTTTTCAGCGGTCCCCGGACCCTACAATCGAACACTTGGATCATAACCGGGACAACGCTAGGATGATGATGATGATGTTGATTATCTGACAATACTTGAGAATTATTATAAAGAGCATTTACATAAGTTTCCTTTGACCACCAAATAGAGTAAACCATATAATTACAAATTTTTTTTATAGACTTACGCCTTTATATCCCCGAAGGACAGAGGTGTAATATTACACCCACATTTCACCATGAATTTTTAGGTCCCACGTAATAGGGGACGAGCCTTTTGCCGTTACCGGGCACATCACCAGACTCCGTCCTGCTACTGAGAATTCGAAAAAATCCAGTAACACTTTTGCCCGACTCGGGAATCGAATCCGTACCTCAGATCAGCAGTCGCATAGGCTATCGACTGGACTACGGAGACAGTCTATTACTAATTATAATAGTAATTACGTGGAAAAAGCCAAGTAAGTGCAACATAACACTTGAAACCGAATCATTAATTAATTCCATCGCCAAGAATGTCGTTATATAAAGTTATAAATTCACACAATCTTTTACATTTGATGTTCGTATGAAATATTTAATATTCTTTCATTCGGAATCCTACTTGAACTGTTATTGAAAACAAATGTGTCAAATAGCATTAAATAGTCATCATTAAGTAATTAAACAATTTTAATAGTGACCTCAATATACGCGTATAACAACATTATGCGAACACAACAATACTTTACTTGTGTTTAACAATGTGTCGATTGTAAGTGACCACAGTCCTTTCAATCGGAGTAGCAAGACTGCCCGCTCTCTACCTTCGACGCCGGCATCTGAACCAGAACCTCAAGGTAGAGCACCGATGCAAGGCAGCCATGCCTTTGAAGCCATCTCTACCCCAGAAATCCAGTCCTGGATGTCGTCCATTGAGCAGTATCTCAACGAAGTATGCTCTGTAGCAGCAGAAGGAAAACTGAACACTGAGCAGAAGATGAAAGTCAGCCATCTCTGTCGAAAAGTGGGCCATAAAGTTTCAATGTTGGCAGTTCAGTACCAGTCCTTGAAGGCGAATGCTATTCATACCCATACTACAATCAAATCTCAGCAAGACCAACTCGATTTGTCTCAAAGACTACAAGATTTGCAACAATCTATACAAGAGAACTCGAAACCAACCACGAGTGCACCGTCTTTCGCTGACATGGTTAAAAAAAGTGCCCACAATTTCATCCAGCCTACAAGTTTAAGTTCGGTGGCAATTTATCTGAACGACAAGTTGAAATCTAGTGAAGATACTAAATTATTAGTTCAAAAAATCATCTGCCCTGAACAAATGGAACTTCACGTAAGAGGACTACGCAAAACTAGGAACGGGGGCGTGATAATCAGCACTGAGACCAAAGACGACATAGAGAAGGTGAAACAATCAGTACAACTTTCAAACGCAGGCCTTACAATCAATGAGCCACATAAACGGAAGCCTAGAGTTGTGATCGTCGGTGTGTCCTCTGCTATGAAAGAGACGGAAGTTTTTACATGACTATACCATCAGAATTTAGCTGAGAAACTTCAGGATTGCAACATTGAGACCTTTCTTAGTGAAGTTAAGTTGAGTCACAAATCGGGCCGTAGGGGCGCTGATACTTGTAACTACGTTATAGAAGTATCAGCAGCTATACGCAGGGCACTGATTGTCAAAGAAAGAATATTCATTAATTGGTCATCTTGCCCGGTGAAGGATTACACCTTAGTTACTCGCTGTTATAAGTGTCAGCAATATGGTCATGCAGCCAAGTCATGTAGGGAGACCCAATGCACTTGCGGACGTTGCGGCAGCCAAGGACATACTATAAAGGAGTGCCCAAAGAAAACTGAAGACCCAAAATGCGCAACCTACCTGCACTTTAAGAAACCCAGCAACCACAATACTGGCGCTAGTGACTGTCCAGCAAGATTAACGGCGGAAAAGAGGTATATCAGCTCAATTGATTATGGTGGTGCCTAAAAGCGTCGTTTATTTAAATAATTTGCATATTCTTTCTTTTATATTTAAATTTATCATCTTAACCTATTTTATTTTTATTTTTATTAAACTATTAATGTTTAATTTACTAATATTATAAACTTAACAGCATCTCATTAGAATATTGACCCACTAACATAAAACTGTAAAATCATCTAGTTCGATAAATGTGTGCACATTCTAGTTTAAGTTATGTACCTAAGAAAAAGTAAATAATAAAGGCAAAATGCAACTATTAATAACATTGACATCACTCGCGATTGTGCTGACCTACACTTTTTGTTACTTCAGTAAAATGTTCGACACGCATTTATATAATATTGTATAATACATGACCATCTTAATTATATATAGCTATTATTTAATTTTAAGTTTTATACTAACCATTTTGGTTTTTTGCTAAATATGTAATATTATTGGAGTATTTTAAAGTACACATTTCAAATTTGTAAAGTGAGACCCAACCGCCTGTGATACAGTTTATAACTAGTACAGGGTATGGTGTTCTTTCCAATCGATTGAAATTCATAGCATTAAGAGTAATATTATATTAGAATACTATTGTTTGACTTAATGCTTTCTATAATTCTGTGAATAAAAAAATTTATCAATCCCTACGTAAACTATTAATGCTAGGTGTAACTGCCGAAATGCTTATTGCGTACGCGTCGACCGCCGGCCGCCCGTCGCACCAGCGATAGCCGCCTTTGTTTGTACCGAACGACTTATTTCACGCTCCCGATGCCAACACACAAACGTAGTGAGAAGCGAAAGAACCACACGTTCTTTCGCTTGCACACCCAGCCGCCAGTCGTCAGCTTACGTTCGTTTAGCGAGGACTACGTCCTTGTGTTTTTACTGAATCCCTACCACTAAAACTTGACCGTTGCATTCCTACCGGACTTGTTATTTGCTGTGTGTGCTTGTTTATCGGACTTTCCGCGAGTCACAGAACATGGCATTAAAATGTTTGCATAGGGCTCCTACCAGGTGAAACTTGCTAAATATTATAGCGGTAAACATATACAAAACGGCCTGTATATGATAAAAGTAATTGAGAAGGATGCACGTGGTGATATGCAGTTATACAATATGCCTCAAAATAGCTATTAAGGGGACGCATTCAGTCCAGACATGTTAGATCGAGAACATATTACTGTTATATTTTAATAAAGAGATCGAATCGGC
This sequence comes from Euclidia mi, assembly GCA_944739405.2. Lineage (NCBI taxonomy): Eukaryota > Metazoa > Arthropoda > Insecta > Lepidoptera > Erebidae > Euclidia > Euclidia mi. The sequence goes on along the minus strand of OX123193.2, from coordinate 72,576,660 downwards.
TTTAATGCAATACGAGTATGTCAGTATAACTGCACTTGTTTGACTGGGCGAAGAACGGTAGGCAGCTGTACACACATAACGTCAATAATCTGGTAGGTACATTGGTTACGCAAGGCATGAAGTGTTCAATCCTTCTACAGCATTTTTAAATGATGTAATCGTAGACAACATATATCACTAGTTCTGTTTTTAAATAGTAAGAATTGTGTTTGTAAATCAGTAATAAACGATTTTAACTCTATTTTTTATTTTAAGTTTCTTTTTCACGATTCGACTGACCTCATACTTAACATTATAACGCTAAAAGTACATGGAATCCACACAAAAACTGTTTTTTTAGATATCTTGAATTAACAACTTTTACTTTAATAGATATCATTTAAGTAGCTATAACATTTTGCCCACAACGAATTGAGACTAGCCCCCATAATAACAAATGATAGTCATGAAAAGAGCTTTCTAACGACATACGTCTAGTCGTTATTGGTCGGTGGGTACATTCCGCCCGTCATCCTTTGATTCATACGTTACGTTACGTTACGTATGCGTACATATTGCTTTAATATGACTTCGGAAAGTACTGAAGTGGCATTTGGTGATTTAATTATTTTCTGTTAAGTACGCTTTAGGTGATATAATAAAGGTACAAATTTTGAGAGTGGAAGTTAATAGAAAATGTTCATTAGGGTTTCTAGTCAAACTTGGTATCCTACAAGGTTCTTGGTCTTTTTAGCCAAAACTGGCAAAAAACGGATCCCTTAGAGATTCGCTATGTCTGTCGGTCTGTCCATCCGTATTGTACAGCCATTTTATTCTGAAACTATTGAGGCTTCATATTTGAAAATTGGTATGTATATAATATGTATTCTGTATATAAATAAAAAAGTAAAGCGGCCTTGATTTAATGATAGTGAGGTTTTTAAACCATTGTTTTTCAAAGTGAATGGTTCGAAAGATATACGCCTCCAAAGTGGAAAAAATAGTGTCCCTCTAAATCCCCTCCCTCTAACTCCCCTCCTTCTATCTTTTAGAGTAACAGAGTGACTATTCTAAAAAAAATGCTATACATCGTAATAAAAACTTCCAATGATATGTGGTCAGCTAATTTTAAGATAAAGCGCATATTCAAAAAACCGCAAAATATATAACTTAGTTGTTTATAAAAAAAAATAGGCAGCAATAGCCGAGTGGATATACCAACAGACTGCTATGCAGACGGTATCGGGTTCGAATCCACGGCACGCACCAATGACTTTTCGGAGTTATGTGCGTACTGAATTGTTAATTATCGCCCGTCGGTCCCAGTTGTCATGAAGATCTTTGACAGTCGTTACAGGGCATCAGTACCTTCTAAATTAACTGACACTAGTCTAAGCCATGGAATATCGCTATTCCTTCGGGTTGCGGAGGTCAGACAGGACAGTCACTCTGTGGAATAGCTAATATTCAGACAAATCCGGTTAGACTAGAAAGCGGACCCCAGATTAAAACTGGGATAACGCTAAGACGATGATGAGTTGTTCATACAAACACTATGTAAAACAAGGTTACTTGAGCTGGTGAAAAAGTGATTGTCACTTTTTCCTTATATCTTCATCATGCGTATGATTAGTGGATAACTACTACGGAACCCTGCATAGGCGAGTCCAACTCGCTCTTGATTTAATTATTATATTACTAGAAAGCTATCTCGTGAGCATAATTATTATTTAAATGTAAGTGCTTACAAATTCATAGTGCAGATGTTAATGTTGTTATCTTAAAATAGTAATCTTGAGTTTACATATTATGTAAAATTTAGAAATGGTTCAGATTTTTAAATTCACTTAGTTTACACATGTTTGACATTCAAAAAGTTGAAAACTACATTACAAAATTAAGGTTGTTATGTAGGCCTAAGTTCACGTGTTCTGAATCGCATTCAACAGAAAAGCATAAGTATGCTATGCGACCAATTTATAATTTAAAATGCAAAGACTCCTTGAGGAATAAAGGACAATGGCAGATCTCCACACATCGAAGTTAAATTAAATTGAAGCGCACAGTAATAAAAAATATTTCAAAAAAATCGGCGTAAGTAACAGAGTCTATAAATGATTCTATTTTCACGCGGGAAACCCGGAAAAACAAGATATCGGTGTTATAGTTTTTAGTTAAGAATGAACAATGTAGGTACGTTTGAATTATCAAATGAAATTATGTCAGATTGACATCAAAACACAGAAGTATTCTGTAGCGTCAACTGTCACAGCCAAAGACAAAAGCAGAGCTACACATTTTAAATCGATTTTATGTGAAATCGATACAAAATAAAACGATGCTGTGAGTTTTTATTTGATTTAAAAGTTGTTTTGCTTCAAAAATTATTAGCTTAATGATATGATGTTAATTAAAGATTAAATAACTGCATTTTAATAATCGATACGGATCAATAGCACTCACGTCTATTCCTATCACACCATTGTCTATGGCAACAATGTAATAATAAAGTAGGTACCTAGTTCGTAATCAATTGGAATGCTTTTTATCATCATAAAATACTCCCGATTTAACGAGACAAAGTGAAAATATTAAAAATCGTAAAAAAAATAACAATTTGTTTTGTTCATATGAAGTTTAAGGTCGCCACAACAAACCCAGACCGAATTCTGCCATTGTTCTTTTTAAAGAAATAGGTAAATATTCAACAACAGTAGCCACACAGTTACCAAGTTTAAAAAGTGATATCCACGATTGGAATGAGTGCTATTAGTAGGAATAAATTAGTACAGAGCTAATACATAAAAGGCTTCCGGCTTCATACATGAAAGAAATCTTACAAAATGTGCGCGTTTTTAAATGCATTCCTAAAAATATCAAAAGTTTAAGTGGTAATCGATTTCCTAAAACGAATAGACTCTAAATATTTTTTTTGTATTAGATGTATTATTACGGGCCAGCTTGACCACCTTTGCAAAAGTCAAATTGTCTTATCTTACAAATCTTTCTAATATTATATTATTAAGGCCACCACAAAGGCGGCGATATCCGAGTGGATATATATCCACTGCTATTATCAGACTGCTATGCAGAGGGTATCGGGTTCGAATCCACGGCGCGCACCAATGACTTTTCGGAGTTATGTGCGTATTGAATGGTTAATTATCGCTCGTCCCGTGGCTCGGAGAGCACGTTAAGTCGTCGGTACCGGTTGTCATGAAGATCTTTGACAGTCGTTACAGGGCGTCAGTAGCTTCTAAATAAACTGACACTAGTCTAAGCCATGGAATATCGCTATTCCTTCGGGTTGCGGAGGTCAGACAGGCAGTCGCTCTGTTGAAAAGCTAATATTCAGCCAAATCCGGTTAGACTAGAAAGCGGACCCCAGATTGAAACTGGGATAACGCTAAGAGGATGAATGATGATTATTAAGGCCACCTTTGCATAAGCCTTATCTTCCAGATGAATCCAAAATTGGAATGAAATTTGTATCAGTTATCTGACTGATCGTTTATCTGGCAGTTATAAGACAGCGGTAAAACTGGCCATATGTATTTTCTAAACGTCAGTTGCTGGGTCTTAAGGATTGGATTTAAGATTGAAAAATTATTTTATGGCATAAGTAAAATTCCGTGAATTCTGAAACAACAAAATCGGTGCGAAAGCTAAGAGGTTGCAGTAGAAATGTAGACCGTCAAGCACAAACCGGAACGAAACGTGACCCAGGTCATAAATATTGGCATTTGCATTGAGTTTTACTTTTATTTTCACGCTAAAAGTTTTTGAACCGAGTATAAGGATTTTATTTTTGATCTAGAACGTGGCACTGAAAGGTAAGGTCACGTGTTCTGAATTGCGTTCAACAGAAACGCATAAGGTACAGAAAGTTGTGAAATTGGGCCAAAATATATATTATGTATTTATATACTCGTAAATATATATATTTTTTAATTCAGATGTGATTTTCAAGAAACATTTTCATTTCATATACGAAACTCAGATTTTATACGAAATATTAGGGATTGAGAGTTACAGAAATTAGGGTTGTAAATTACTGGTAAAAACGTGCCGATTATTGGCATCCCTAATCATTTGTACGTCTACTATAAGATACGTTTAAAATGCATGGTCCGGTATTTGTTAACGTGGCAGAGTGTAGAAAGCTAACAAGTCTAAAACTTCTGTCGCAAGTCTTATGTTTAATTTAATTGATCTCGTCACTAATTAGTACTTGGCATTGCTGAGGTGTAGCACTCATAGCGTGATTTAGGTTTGTGATTGGTTGATAAAGTAAAGCTGCATTTGCAGATATATCCTATCTGGTCAGTCATCAGCCTCAGGCAGGGGCGGATCGTGAATTTGTGGGGCCCTGGGCTGAAACTACTTAGGGGCCTATCTAAGTACTTACTCAACTAATAGCCATGTCAAAAAACTGTTTCTATAATGATATATTATTATTATATATTCTTTATTGCAGAAAAACATAAATATTACTTAAATCTGCGACCTTATTGCTGGTGTATATTTTAACATACACTTATTGTTAATAAATGCCGCAATGCATGCAGTGGTAGATAGATGGCTACATCATATGCTTAATATAAAAATATGTGAGTTTGATTTTCTGTTCAATTTATAGTGCTTATTCTTTGTTATTGGTACAATATAACCAAGGGTTTATTAATTAAATAATAACGTTTATTATGCGTATACATACTACTTAATAACGTTTCAACACATTTGTGTAAAAGAACCGTTTCGATTCTATCACCTTTCAAAGAAAGAAAACCACGTTGTCATATGAGAGATATTTAGTCAGGAGCTACGAAACCACGAAGAGCATTATTATATACAAGCTTCATGGATACACATACACATCAAACTTATAATAATACTAACACCCCTCTGTTTGTATCTGGTGAAAAATAATATTTAAGTGTGCACAAAACAAAATAACTGTAGACTATTAAGGACGCGTTTACGCTTGTATCAAAAAACCACATATTTCCGGTACATTGTACGACAATTTTAGATAATAACTATTAAAACTAATGATTACGATAAATTGATTACTTTTTTATCTATAAATCAATTTGAAAATAAATAAAAAATATTTAATTAATATTAATGTAAAATCGATTCGAAACGGCCTCTTAAATCAAAAATAGGCATATACGGCTATTTTTGGGAACAATTTTCTCTCTATTTTTACATTTATTTAGATTTTCAAAGATAGAATAGGGTAGTAAATATAGTCAACTCACAAATAATTAGATTTTTTTTTTCAAAATATTGTAAATTGACTCAAAAAAAGCAAAAAATCATCTTACATTTTTCTTCTATTTTGCTCGCATACGTGTGTCTTAATGTGTGGCAATAAGGTTCGTTTTATTTAGCCACTTTCTTGATTTATATATCCAAATTCTGCAATGAGATCTCAGACTGCGCTTGAGCGCCGTCGGGAGTGGACTCTATGTCGCTTGTCGCTGCAGCCCGAAGACGAAAAAAGCAATATACGAATACAAAATATTCGCTAAAATCAATTTAATACTTCTCGTATTCTGTGCGAATTACGTACAAGTAAATTTCTTTTGTATAAATGGACTTTATTACTTTATTTTCTCCGTTATGTTGAGTCAGGATATATTTTGGTATTAAGATATTATTTTGTTTCTTGCGTTGAAATCTGGTAAGATTATCTGGACTGATGGTATACCATCCCGTTCAAGTGTTGCGACTGGAACTCATAAAAGAGTAGACCTAGTTATGCCAGGTTGGGGCTCATTTTATTTGTTTTGGTGAGACCCTACCACTGGTACTAGTGAAGTAACCTTCCAAGGTTATTCGATGAGTCTTGCTGGTACTCATATGTGAGTAAAGCTACACATGTCGAGTTTGGGCTCATTTTGTTTGTACATAAGAGACCCTACCACTGGAACTTATGAAGTAACCTTCCAGGGTTATTCGTTGACTCTTACTGGTACTCATATGTGAGTAGAGCTAGGCATGCCGAGTTTGGGCTCATTTTGTTTGTACATAAGAAACCCTACCACTGGAACTTATGAAGTAACCTTCCAGGGTTATTCAATGACTCTTGCTGGTACTCATGTGTGAGTAGAGCTAGGCATGCCAAGTTTGGGCTCATTTTGTTTGTACATAAGAGACCCTACCACTGGAACTTATGAAGTAACCTTCCAGGGTTATTCAATGACTCTTGCTGGTACTCATGTGTGAGTAGAGCTAGGCATGCCGAGTTTGGGCTCATTTTGTTTGTACATAAGAGATCCTACCACTGGAACTTATGAAGTAACCTTCCAGGGTTATTCAATGACTCTTGCTGGTACTCATGTGTGAGTAGAGCTAGGCATGCCGAGTTTGGGCTCATTTTGTTTGTACATAAGAGACCCTACCACTGGAATTTACGAAGTAACCTTCCAGGGTTATTCAATGACTCTTGCTGGTACTCATGTGTGAGTAGAGCTAGGCATGCCGAGTTTGGGCTCATTTTGTTTGTTCATAAGAGACCCTACCACTGCATTTTATGAAGTAACCTTCCAGGGTTATTCGATGACTCTTGCTGGTACTTATATGTGCGTAAAGCAAGGCATGCCGAGTTTGGGCTCATTTTGTTTGTACATAAAAGACCCTACCACTGCAACTTATGAAGTAACCTTCCAGGGTTATTCGATGACTCTTGCTGGTTCTTATATGTGAGTAGAGCTAGGCATGCCGAGTTTGGGCTCATTTTGTTTGTACATAAGAGACCCAACCACTGCAACTTATGAAGTAACCTTCCAGGGTTATTCAATGACTCTTGCTGGTTCTCATATGTGAGTAGAGCTAGGCATGCCGAGTTTGGGTTCATTTTGTTTGTACATAAGTGACCCTACCACTGGAACTTTTGAAGTAACCTTCCAGGGTTATTCGATGACTCTTGCTGGTACTCATATGTGAGTAGAGCTAGGCATGCCTAGTTTGGGCTCATTTTGTTTGTACATAAGAGACCTTACCACTGCATTTTATGAAGTAACCTTCCAGGGTTATTCGATGACTCTTGCTGGTACTCATATGTGCGTAAAGCAAGGCATGCCGAGTTTGGGCTCATTTTGTTTGTACATAAGAGACCCAACCACTGCAACTTATGAAGTAACCTTTCAGGGTTATTCAATCACTCTTGCTGGTTCTCATATGTGAGTAGAGCTAGCCATGCCGAGTTTGGGCTCATTTTGTTTGTACATAAGTGACCCTACCACTGGCACTTATGAAGTAACCTTCCAGGGTTATTCGATGACTCTTGCTGGTACTCATATGGAAGTAAAGCTAGGCATGCCGAGTTTGGGCTCATTTTGTTTGTACATAAAAGACCCTACCACTGCAACTTATGAAGTAACCTTCCAGGGTTATTCAATGACTCTTGCTGGTACTCATGTGTGAGTAGAGCTAGGCATGCCGAGTTTGGGCTCATTTTGTTTGTACATAAGAGACCCTACTACTGGAACTTATGAAGTAACCTTCCAGGGTTATTCAATGACTCTTGCTGGTACTCATGTGTGAGTAGAGCTAGGCATGCCGAGTTTGGGCTCATTTTGTTTGTACATAAGAGACCCTACCACTGAAACTTATGAAGTAACCTTCCAGGGTTATTCAATGACTCTTGCTGGTACTCATGTGTGAGTAGAGCTAGGCATGCCGAGTTTGGGCTCATTTTGTTTGTTCATAAGAGACCCTACCACTGCATTTTATGAAGTAACCTTCCAGGGTTATTCGATGACTCTTGCTGGTACTTATATGTGCGTAAAGCAAGGCATGCCGAGTTTGGGCTCATTTTGTTTGTACATAAAAGACCCTACCACTGCAACTTATGAAGTAACCTTCCAGGGTTATTCGTTGACTCTTGCTGGTTCTTATATGTGAGTAGAGCTAGGCATGCCGAGTTTGGGCTCATTTTGTTTGTACATAAGAGACCCAACCACTGCAACTTATGAAGTAACCTTCCAGGGTTATTCAATGACTCTTGCTGGTTCTCATATGTGAGTAGAGCTAGGCATGCTGAGTTTGGGTTCATTTTGTTTGTACATAAGTGACCCTACCACTGGAACTTTTGAAGTAACCTTCCAGGGTTATTCGATGACTCTTGCTGGTACTCATATGTGAGTAGAGCTAGGCATGCCTAGTTTGGGCTCATTTTGTTTGTACATAAGAGACCCTACCACTGCATTTTATGAAGTAACCTTCCAGGGTTATTCGATGACTCTTGCTGGTACTCATATGTGCGTAAAGCAAGGCATGCCGAGTTTGGGCTCATTTTGTTTGTACATAAGAGACCCAACCACTGCAACTTATGAAGTAACCTTTCAGGGTTATTCAATGACTCTTGCTGGTACTCATATGTGCGTAAAGCAAGGCATGCCGAGTTTGGGCTCATTTTGTTTGTACATAAGTGACCCTACCACTGGCACTTATGAAGTAACCTTCCAGGGTTATTCGATGACTCTTGCTGATACTCATATGGAAGTTAAGCTAGGCATGCCGAGTTTGGGCTCATTTTGTTTGTACATAAAAGACCTTACCACTGCAACTTATGAAGTAACCTTCCAGGGTTATTCGATGACTCTTGCTGGTACTCATATGTGCGTAAAGCAAGGCATGCCGAGTTTGGGCTCATTTTGTTTGTACATAAAAGACCCTACCAAGATTCATTGAATAACTCTGAAAGGTTACTTCATAAGTTGCAGTGGTTGGGTCTCTTATGTACAAACAAAATGAGCCCAAACTCGGCATGCCTAGCTCTACTCACATAAGAGTACCAGCAAGAGTCATTGAATAACCCTGGAAGGTTACTTCATAAGTTCCAGTGGTAGGGTCTCTTATGTACAAACAAAATGAGCCCAAACTCGGCATGCCTAGCTCTACTCACATATGAGTACCAGCAAGAGTCATCGAATAACCCTGGAAGGTTACTTCATAAGTTGCAGTGGTTGGGTCTCTTATGTACAAACAAAATGAGCCCAAACTCGGTATGCCTATCTCTACTCACATATAAGAACCAGCAAGAGTCATCGAATAACCCTGGAAGGTTTCTTCATAAGTTGCAGTGGTAGGGTCTTTTATGTACAAACAAAATGAGCCCAAACTCGGCATGCCTTGCTTTACGCACATATGAGTACCAGCAAGAGTCATCGAATAACCCTGGAAGGTTACTTCATAAGTTCCAGTGGTAGGGTCTCTTATGTAAAAACAAAATGAGCCCAAACTCGGCATGCCTAGCTCTACTCACACATGAGTACCAGCAAGAGTCATTGAATAACCCTGGAAGGTTACTTCATAAGTTCCAGTGGTAGGGTCACTTATGTACAAACAAAATGAACCCAAACTCGGCATGCCTAGCTGTACTGACATATGAGTACCAGTAAGAGTCATTGAATAACCCTGGAAGGTTACTTCATAAAATGCAGTGGTAGGGTCTCTTATGTACAAACAAAATGAGCCCAAACTCGGCATGCCTAGCTCTACTCACACATGAGTACCAGCAAGAGTCATTGAATAACCCTGGAAGGTTACTTCATAAGTTCCAGTGGTAGGGTCTCTTATGTACAAACAAAATGAGCCCAAACTCGGCATGCCTAGCTCTACTCACATATGAGTACCAGCAAGAGTCATCGAATAACCCTGGAAGGTTACTTCATAAGTTCCAGGGGTAGGGTCTCTTATGTACAAACAAAATGAGCCCAAACTCGGCATGCCTAGCTCTACTCACATAAGAGTACTAGTAAGACTCATCGAATAACCTTGGAAGGTTACTTCACTAGTACCAGTGGTAGGGTCTCACTAAAACAAATAAAATGAGCCCCAACCTGGCATAACTAGGTCTACTCTTTTATGAGTTCCAGTCGCAACACTTGAATGGGATGGTATACCATCAGTCCACATAATCTTACCAGATTTCAACGCAAGAAACATAATAATATCTAAATACCGGAATATATCCTGAATCAACATAATGGAAATAATAATGTCCATTTAGGTATATAAAAATAAGAAACTTATTTGTACGTAACTCGCACAGCCAGGACATAGATACATATCACAAAAAACTCTAAGTCTCAAAGTTATTTAGTTGAACTACATTTCCGCAAGTTACCGTGCGTAGTACGTACTGTTGCCGCCGTGTCGCTGTAGTGACGCGATTTTGTACCTACTAATTTTGTAAACGCGTCCTTAACAATGAGGATCGTTACACACAGAACAATAAACGATTAAAATGTGTAGTAACCATAAACAGAGCTTGAGATGTAAGCTAGTCAAGAAAGATTACATTTTTACGATGAAACATGAAGTTTTACAACAGAGAGACATTGATTGTCCTCCCAAGAGTAGGCTTTAATCAAATAATGAGACACACAAGTTTTTATCTCAAAAATGATATATAAAGAGCACGAGTCAAGCCAAGTGCCATTTTAGCTTCAATTAAAAGTTACTCAGAATTACTAATCAATAGAGAGCACCGAGTTTTGGGTCCACGACTACACTAAAGATGATAGAGTACAGTTGAAAAGTAAGAGCCGTTATTAATGTGTTGGCTTTTGGTAGAATTATTGTAGAACCGGGGAAAATATTCACCCAAAATCCCAGTTTAAGTGTGAATGCCACGATTCTCTCGGTGTGAGTAATTTTTCTTCTTTCGTACTCACTTTCATTACACATTTTATTTGCTATTTTTTGGCGCCAGTCATTATTTTAGTTGAAGACCAATTGCTATAGCTAATAAAGAATTCTAATGGCTTGCTTTTTGAATATTTTGTTGAAGTATGCTTATAAAATAATAATGTTTAAATTTTACTAGCGCATCATAATTATTCATGCCTTGTTTTTTTTTCATCAAAAAATGGTAATTTCTCCAGAGCTCATCTAAATCCGTGGCGAGTTTTTGGAGACATTTGAAGAATGACTTCTTTTATAAACTGAAATTCGTATTATAATAAGCCAAACAAACTGGGGTTTTCTATTATAATAGAGAACGCTAGTTTGTTTAGCTCCACGTTTAATCTTACTAACCGATATAAATGAAATTCTACCAAGGAGGTTGTAAGAAAATGTTAAACATTTTCCCTACTTGAACAAGTACTCCTTAGAAAGTATAATAAGATTTTCATATGATATGAGAAATTTAAGTCAACAATATTAATTGGTTAAGTTTATTAATATACGAAAGACATCATGCATCCATGTAGATGCATGATGTCTTTCGTATATTAATAACGTAGACTTGTAGACCGTAGTTCACCTGCTCGGTAAGAAGGGGGCGAGGGGAGGTGTTACCGGGTGTGTGAGAGGGGTGCACGGAGCAGAGTTCACGTCAAGCGTGGCAGTGCGCTGGCGGTACTCGCAGCGCATGGTTGATATATTTTTTGTTACGAACGATTGGACATAAACGCACAAGGTACACGACTTCCTAACATTAATCCGAAGATGAATCGCTCTACCTGTTGTGAAAAAAAAATAACAACAAGTAAGTTAAAAAAATAGCATACAACGTATATTCCTTTTTTAAAGCCACAAAACAAGATCAGAATTCTACGGAATTTCTTCAAGACGTAAACCTAAACAAACTTTTTGCTGAAGATACAGGACTCTCAGTGACTAGCATAAATAAAATAATAAAAGAAAGAAATGAACTGAAAGATGAACGGAGTAATGTAAATTTTAAATTTGAATCTCCAAAAAAAATAAACAAATCCGTAAGAAAATAATTACGTTTTCAGTTTTACAGAAGGTTTACAAGCAGCCTACATTAAAAAGTTTGAATTCGAAACTCAGAGAAAAAGTAATTTTACATTGTGGCCGAGGATATTTGAGAACATTGATTCATAAACTTGGCTTTTTGAAAAATGTCAGTCAAAAAGAAAATTATTAATTGAACAATAAAATATCGTATCTTGGCGGTGGCGTTATCTTAACGCGATAAAGAAGCATGTTCTCCATTTGGAATTAATATTATATAAGTTAATGTAATAATGTACTGTTAAAGGTTATGTAAAAAAAAATATTAATAGTGTCCAGCAGTGGACTACTGCAGGCTGATGATGATGATGATGATGATAGTGTTTGAAGTGTGTTTAGTAGACTAAGATGTTTTAGTAATGTTTGCTATTTAACTAATTAAAATAAACGGGTACGAAATTAATTCATAACAAATTAAGATATTCACTATATATTTATGCGTGTGACATAAACACACAAATATTAAGTAAAGAGATGTACCTATTGTCACTTTTTTGCATAAGATCCACAATATTATTATATTTAATTTAATGCGAAATATGATTTTGAATAACCTATTGTCAGTAAATACTTTAATAATACATGTGGATTTTTTTTTATTAATTTCACCAAGCCTCTGATTCGACTACAATGAAGTTAAGATATCATCTTATTAAACCTTTGCAAAAATAACAATGTGACGTTAAAAAAAACGTGACTGTTCCTAAAATCATCTTCTTTAAAACGAAAAAATCCTCAAATACAAAGAAACAAGCCATTTTGCACACAAAGTAGAAATAATGTTATTAGAAGGCAAGCTTTTGCCCGTTCTATAAGATACCTTTTTGTAGTAAAGTTAATAGTGCTTACAAAGATAACTTATTTATTTTAATTTCGACCAAATCTTGGATAAAGAGGTTTCAATATCGAGTTATTATTGGAGTGTTAACGTTACCATGATACGGAATAATATCCAATTTCTGGAACACGCTCTTCAATGGAACCATTTTATAGTCCATAATAAGTCTGAAGACGAAAGAGGAACATGGAAATATCGATACGTACATACGTCTTGGCAGTATAATATACTTATCAAGTATAATACACACACCGGCACAATTAGGGGAACACAAAAGAAAGGTCGATTTTTTTCCAAACTTTCGGGTATCTTGACAAGTTGTTATTATTTATGTGTTACTACCCTCTTTGGAAGCTATCTTAAGTGCAAATTTGTCATTTAAAAGTGGTGTTGACAGATTTTATAACACTTTAAGAATTTGCTGATACTTAATGTTAGTATTGCTTCAGATAAGATCTTTCTTGGGTTCAGTGTAAAGTAACTGTGGGTCATTCCACTGTTTATTTTTTAACTGTGTACACATTTTTGATACAAAATGAGTGATTTGCCAGCAACTTCATTGGATAGGGCTGTAACCATGATCGGAGAAGGCCATACTTACCACTCGGTAAGCCGAGCCTTAGTTGTATTAACTTTAGTGATTCACCGCATTGTTCGCCGCTATATGGAGACAGGATCTTACGTGCGCCGTCGAGGACTGGGCAGAAATCGGGCTACAAGTGACGTTAACAACCGATTTATCACCATGCAAACTTTGAGAAATCGTCGACAAACCGCTGTTTGGACCCGAAATCAACTGGCTGAGGTCTGTAACGTAAATGTTAGTGAACGGACGGTTAGAAGACGTCCTAATGAAGTTGGATTAAGGTCTTACGTTCCAGCAAAAGCACCGAAACTCGAGGTAGCTCATCGTGTAGCTCATAGTATCAGTATAATATTATTACAATCAATATCAATAATAATATCGTTTAGATGACCTGTTGGTGGATTAAATAGTACCTATGTGCCGAGAGGATACACGAAAACTAGTGATGTGCCTGATCGTTAAAAATGTATATCCGCGGATACATTATTCTCTGGCGGATACGGATCGGAATACGGATATTTGGTGTCAAGATCCGTGGATATTGATACGGATCTTTATTTTCTTACTGAATCGATGTCGGTGCGCGCGATTTTGAAACGATAGTTGACGTCACGCACGCCAACCGGAACAATAGACAGATCATGTTTCAACTATTATTTATTGATATCATATTAAAAATACTCTGAATGGAATTTAATAGTTTTAAATTTTTACCTTACCACCTATAGCATTCCATCCTGTCAATTGAAAATGAATAAGGCGAAAGATCCGTAAAAGATCCGCGAGAAAAGTAAAGGATACGGATACGGATCTTTCTTCTTCCTCGGATATCCGCGGATACGTCCGGACAGGGCAGGCGTCCGAGAGGTATGAGAGGGTTGGACAGTGTTCTAAATCACACGGGCGCAAGCGCATCTATTGTTTACCTTTATTAAAGTATTGGTTTAAAATTGGTTTAAAAGACAACTCCCGCATTAGGACTAAATCCTGTGTCGCGGGGGACTTTACAAACATACAACTAACGGACACAATGAACACCCAGACTCGAAACAACAATTTGTGAATTACACAAAGTGTTGCCTCGTGTGGGAATCGAACCCACAACACTCGACGGAGTGTCAAGCGTAAAAGTATGAATATATTGTTACTATAACAGTTTTATGACTAACAATTGTATTTTTCTACAAAATCTATTTAAGTGCATATCTTTTTTCTGCAATGGAATTGAAGGTGGTGCCGGTAGTAACAATTTTAGTACGAACAAAATCCTTTACAATAGCATATGCCATAACTCTGTTGGACACTGAGCCCAATTTGACGCATGGTCCTTTAAAAATAGAATAGTATCATTAAACTTTGTTCCGAATAAACTAAAATAATAAGTTATTTTAATATTATTTGATAACTTTCTAAAGCTTTCTTCGCTTTTGCATTTCAATAGGCTTATACAAGGAAACAACATAAAATCAAAATGTAAGAATAAAGAGTTATATTATTGTAGAACATTTAAATCGTCTACAATAATAATAATGTTATTTTATTATAATAGGTAGGACATATTATCAGGTCTTTGTTCATATTGTAAATATTATTCGAAATATTCCCAAATTATTTTACTGACGTAACAACCACAACATTACATACACGATATCGTCGATAGATTAATAATTAATTGCGGCATGTATATTGTACGTTCATAATACCTAGAATACATAATTTATATGCACTATGTATTATTTCCATTAAAACACGAGATTTTGGTAAATCAGTTTATTTCGCTTAGTAGCATATCACAGTACATATCAATGTGTCAAATGACAACCTACCCTCGACTTAGCGAATATTTTTAATAAAAGATTATTTCACAAGTATTGAAGGTACCTACATTATTCCATATATAACATACCTCCCCCCCAAGTATGTAAAACATAATTATAATATGAAAACAAATATAAACTTTACAACATACTACAAAACTGAAGTTACTTATTTTAACCCTTCACCACAAACTACTAAACTTAAAGATATCATATTATCCTAATTTTTATAACTATGCATTTGGCAATATGAAAAAGTATTAGGTTCTAAAATATGTATTTTTGTTAACTACAACATAAAGTTATAATTTGGAGCTGGTCTAGTATAGGGAGCTTTTCCATGGATAGCAAGTTTATTCCTTACTTTACCGCCTGAAAAACTAGGTTCTGACTCTACTGGAATAGCTAACATTTCAGCCCATTTGTCTGAACTAGGTATTTCTATAATTTGTTCACTTTCCTGTTTATCCGATTGATCCTGATCCATTTCCTGATATTGTCCTTCCCTATAACTTTGTTCTACCATGTCCCTTTCCTCAGTCCGGCCTAATTCCTCTTTAGCAATATGTCTTTCTGAATCTGGTACATTCTGTTGTCTGACTAACTGGTCTATATGTCTACTGACTACCGTTCCATCTCCAGTTTCAACTCGATAACTGGCTGGACCGTCTTTGTTTACTACAGTACCTGGTAACCAACGCGATCCACTGCTTAAATTCCTGTACATAACCTTCTGCCCTACGTCTGTCTGTCTATTCTTCTTTTGACTATTTCTTACGATTTGATTTTCCCTACTTTTACGTCTCTGATCATGTGGATTAATAGTGTCTAGCAATGTGCGGATCCGTCTGTTAAACAAAAGCTCTGCTGGCCTTTTGTTAGTAGCCGCACATGGGGTTGCTCCTAGTCCTAAGAGCATGTTTGGAATTTTAACATCCCAGGACATACCGTCCATTTTACGAAGTTTATCTTTAACTGTCTGTACCATACGTTCTGTCAAACCATTTGTGGATGGATGAATGGTGCCGAAGTAATGTGTTTAATCTTGTTAGCGTCTAGGAATGTCTTCATCTCAGAAGAAACAAAAGGAGTACCATTATCCGATACTAATGTCTCACATAGTCCATGGATAGAAAAAATCATTCTCAAGTGCTTAATGACGGTGGCTGAAGTCATATTTATTGACAATGAACACTTCTGGCCATTTCGAATATGCGTCAACTATAATCAAAAAAATTTGTTTTGGAAAGGTCTAGCAAAATCCATATTTAACCTAGACCAAGGCTTCACTGGCATCACCCACTCATATCTAGTTTTTGGTGGCATATGCCGGTTTTCAGAACATTTATCGCAGGTTTTTATCAAATTCTCAATGTCAATGTCATTTAACTGTGGCCACCAAACATAACTTCTGGCGAGTGATTTAGTTTGAACAATGCCACTGTGCGTTTTGTGAAGAGCATGCAGCACTGTTTCATGAAGCGGCGGAGGCACTACTACGCGGCAGCCTAAGAGGACGCAGTCCTCGTGCAATGACAACTCAGCCCGATGCAGCCAGTATGGACGTAGCTGATCATCTGATATTTTGGTTGGCCAACGGCATAGAATGTGATGACTTACTCGATTAAGAATGTTGTCCTGTTTTGTAGCGTGTGCTATTTTGTCCACATCAATCGGAAAGTCATCAGGGGCCTCTGCCATCAGCAGTATGTCACAGAGCTGTGGTTCAGCTTGTTCAGGAACAGGCTGCGGCCAACGACTCAGTCCATCAGCATGACCTATCTGTATTCCTGGTTTATGTATAATGTCGTAACTATAAGAAGTTAATATTAATGCTATTCGTGTCAAACGTGGTGATAAAACATGAGGTATGGGCTTTTTGGGATCAAAAATTTCTAACAATGGTTTATGGTCCGTAACTATCGTAAAAGATCTACCCATTAAGTAATTCTGGTATTTATTTATTCCAAACATTATAGCAGTCGCTTCTTTATCAAGTTGCGAGTAACGACGCTCATGCGAATGCAATGTCCTAGAGCCCATGGCAACAGGACGCTCATGTCCGTCCTCCATGATGTGGGACAAGACAGCTCCCGTTCCGTACTCTGAACTGTCGCAGGTGAGGATCAGCGGCTTGTTCAAGTCATAGTGTACAAGTGTCAGATCACAAGATAGTAAACGTTTAGCAGTATTGAAACTGGCCTGCTCTCGGTCAGTCCACACCCACTTCTGCGATTTGTCGAGCAATCTATGAAGAGACTCTAATATCGTGGCCTTATGGGGTACGAACCTCTCATAAAAGTTATATAAACCAAGAAATGCTTGTAATTGCTGGACATTTTTAGGTTCTGGAGTATTGAGTATGGACTCAACCTTACTCGGTGCCGGGTGAATCCCATCAGCATCGATAACAAAACCCAAAAATTCCACTCGCTCCTTCGCGAACTTACATTTGTCCATATTGAGACGTAAACCTTGTGACGTCACATCGCGCTCCTGCGCCGCGAGCCTCGCTACGAGTGACGCACAGCAATGGGCCGTTCCCTCGCGCCCCTCTGCGCCGGCCCTATATATACAGCGGTCACGAGGCTTCGGCCCTTTCCTTCGGCCAGCACCGCCAGTTGAGTACAAGACCATCCGAAGACCTGTGAAGTGCCAACGTCGACCACGCCCTGGATAATTGTCTCTTCTGTTAACCTTAATCGTCAGTTCTTTTTTGTATCGAATAACTGGAATTATAACGCGAGTTTAAACTTTCCTGGTGATATTTTTTATTTATTTCCCGTAAGTCAACCTAATTATCTCTCTTTGATTGCTCGGCGAGTGATCGATCCCGGCTACCCCGTGGAAATCAATCACTCGTGCGACATTGGCGCCCAATAGAATTTTTAATTATATTTTTAAAACGTAAGTTGGCACTTTACAGGTGAGTGAAATAATTTCTTTTTCTCTTGTATATTTTTCTCCTGTGTGTGCATATATTCTGGTGTGGTGAATTGCGTACAGGTACAGTTTCTATCTATTTTTGTTGACCATAAGCAATTTAACTGTGTAAATAACATAACGTAGATTTAATTAACGTCTGTCTAAAATCACGTTTCCACCGCGGGCAGCGTGTTGAGCCGCCAACCGGTTCTAACCGCTTAGCCGTTGAACTAACGAGCCATGGGTTTGCGAAAAAATATTGTGATTCAACCTTTGAGTGACCTTTAAGAAATGTTTTCTTCCTTGACCAATCATCACACCATTGTATAATTTAGTGTACTTCAGCTTTTTTTAGCACGGTATTCGATTTTCTGGCGATAATTAATTTTTTTTCTAGTGCCGACGTAAATACTTAGATTTTTTATTATTGTTTTTTAATAATGGCTTACATTATAAATTTCTCATTATTAACTAAAGCGGAATTAGAATATGAGACCACAATACGCGGCGTTTCAAAGCCTGACGATCCCCGAAAACAAATCGCAAAACTTTCAGTTAAAACTCCCTCAGAGGATATATTATCTTCACCCTTCCCACCAGAGGAGGATGTAGCAGAAGTGGAAAAGTCGCTATTAAGATCAACTAAACACTTATCTATGTTGGAAGCAAACTATACTTCCGAGCTTCAACAGAAGGTCGAAACCGTGCTGCACCATTGTTTTCATCGACTGAATAGGGTGGATACCGGCAGTCTTGATATTAAAAAAATTGAATCTGTGTGGAATAAATTTAATGACTTATTTGCGAAATTACAATTAATCACGAGACGTAATTCGCGGTCGAATTGCTCAGTGGCAGAGGGAAACACTTCCTATAATTACGACCGTAAGCTTTTTTCGGAATTAGGTAAATTCAAATTTAACGGTAAATCATGTGTAAGATCCTTTATTGAAAAAAATGATGAATTTATGTCCTGCAGATCTATTCCTCACGACAAGATGTTGTCTTTCGCTTTTGAAATATTTTCGGGTGACGCATTAGTTTGGTATCGTTCTGTTAAAAATAATGTAAAGACTTGGTTAGAACTTTGCGAACTTTTGAAACGAGATTTTAGTCCGCATAACTACGATTATCGGCTTATGACGGAGATTCGTCAGCGCTCACAGGGCGAAAACGAATCAATAACTATCTACGTGGCAAAAATGCACGGTCTGTTTTCGCGACTTAGTTCTCCTATCGCTGATTCGGAGAAGCTAGAAATTTTGCTAAATAATATTAGACCTTGTTACACTAATTGTCTGCTCACTGCAAAGGTTGTTGATGTTGATAGTCTGGTCGAAGTTTGTCGTCTTTTCGAAAATAACCAAAGTCGCAGTAAGCAATTTTCTGAACCCCCTAAAGTTTCAAAGAATACTGTAGCACCTGATCTAGCGTATAATTATCCGTTTTCTAATTTTTCTTCAAACAAATATGTTTACAAACATAATCACTTCAATAAATATAACTCTGTCGCTGATACATCGAGATACAAGTCTGTACCACAAGTTAACGCCGTATCGAGTACTTCTAATATAAATAAAAAATTTTGCGTGCGTTGTAGATGCAATTCGCACTCATTACGTAATTGCCGTCAACCACACTACCTAATCTGTTTTAAGTGCGGTACAAAGGGTTTCAAGGTGTCAGACTGCCCTAATTGTAAATCTAAGTCGACCCCTACAGTTTCAAAAAACTAGTTAACAAGGATTGTGGAAAATCAAATTATACAACTAATTGTAATAAAAAAGAGTGGAATAATTGGTTGGACTTTTTAAAAAAATTCTTTAGTAGCTATCATATTTCCTCAATCCGTAATTCTAAAGTAGAATATTTACCTTACGTTACTCTTAAATTAAACGGAATACCTACGACTGGTCTTTTAGATTCTGGATCTTGCGTTACAATTTTAGGTAATAATTCGCATAACTTATTTTTGAAAGACGATGTTTTGGATAAATCGAAACCTTTAAGGTTAATAACAGCTGGCGGCGAACGATTTGAGTCTTTGGGATCGGTGTTTCTACCCTTTGAGTTTCAGGATAAATTGATTAACTTAGAAGTTCATGTTGTACCTGGGATTCAAAATTCCCTTATCCTTGGCATGGATTTTTGGCGAAGCTTTGGCCTATTTCCTAACAAATTAGAGTCTGTTTTGATTGTGAACAAGTCTGACGCTCAAGTAATGGAGTTGCAGGCAGTTCCCCCTACACATCTTGTTTCTTATGATCATCTTACCGTCGACCAGAGAGCTACCGCTGACAACATTATTTCTAAATTTACCGATATTTCATACGAGAAGCGGGGTCTCGGTTGCACAAATATTATTTCTCATTCAATTGATACAGGTGATTGCCCCCCTATTCGGCAAAGATTTTATCGCATGTCTCCCGATAAACAAAGAATTTTAATAAAGCATCTTGACGACATGCTCTCAGAGGATGTTGTTGAACGATCTGAAAGCCCGTGGTCAAACCCTGTCATTTTGACCCCTAAGAAGAATGGTGAACTGCGTTTCTGTTTGGACAGTCGTAAATTAAATTCCGTTACAAAAAAAGATGCTTATAGCTTGCCTTATATTTCGGAAATTTTAGATAATCTGAGAGATGCTAAATACTTGTCTAGTTTAGATTTGTCTAAATCTTTTTGGCAAACATTAATTAAAGAAGAGGACCGTTGCAAAACAGCCTTTTATATTCCTACGCGTGGCACATTTCAATTCAAAAGAATGCCCTTCGGTCTTACGAATGCGCCAGCTACTCAACAACGATTAGTTGATATTTTATTTTATGGTCCAGAATTTGAAAATAAGGTTTTCTGTTTTATCGATGACAATCTGTATCACGTCCAGCTTCAACGAGCATATTACTCTTTTATTACGCATTCTTGATAAACTAAAAAGCGCTAATTTAACAATTAATCTCGAAAAATGTCAATTTTTTAGAGATAAACTAAAATATTTAGGCTATGTTGTCGACTCTAGTGGATTGCATCCCGATCCGGATAAAGTAAATTCAATGAAAAATTATCCCACTCCTTCTAATAGAAAAGAAGTACGTCGTTTTTTAGGCGCAGCCTCGTAGTACAGGCGCTTTATACCGAATTTTAGCTCTATTGCTGCACCCTTAAATAAGTTAACATCTCAAAGTAAAAACGCACCTCCATTCTGTTGGACGACAGAGGCTAATGAGGCGTTTAATAACCTAAAGAATTGTTTGATTTCCTCCTCGGTGTTGGCTTGTCCTGACTACTCGCAACCTTTTGAAATACACTCAGATGCTAGCGATTTTGGACTTGGCGCGATCCTCTGTCAAAGGTAAAATGGTGAGGAAAGAGTCATAGCGTACTATAGCAAATCACTCACTAAGCAAGAAAAAAATTACAGTGCCACAGAGCGCGAAGCCCTGGCTGTTCTATCTGCTATAGAACACTGGCGTTGTTATGTTGAAAATGGTAAAAAGTTTATTGCTTACACAGATCACGCTGCTTTGAAATGGTTCTTGACCTTAAATAACCCTACTGGCCGGTTAGCCAGATGGGGAGTTCGCTTATCTTCCTATAATTTCGAAATACGTCATCGTCGGGGTTCCGATAACGTTTTACCTGATGTTCTGTCTCGCTCTTTACCCGTTTCTGCTATTGCTAATGATATAAATATAGATATTAATTCTAATCAGAATTTACCAGTTTCTACTAATGATCCTTGGTATTTAAATATCTATAAAGGCTGTTTAAGTTCTCCGACTTCCTTTGTTAACTATCAAGTAATAAACAATAAATTGTATTGTTTTAAAAAAACATTAAACCCTCTCACTAGAGAATTTCAATGGAAAGAGGTTATTCCGTCTGACCAAAGAAATGACATTCTAAGGGAGAATCATTCTTCGCCCACTGCTGGACATCTGGGTATTTTTAAGACATACAAACGTCTCGCACTTAATTACTTTTGGCCTGGTATGTACACCGATGTTGTCAAGTTCGTCAGTTCATGTGAACCTTGTATCACCCATAAACACCAAAATCACCCAAATTTAGGTCTAATGGGAAAACCCAAATCATGTCAAAAGCCCTTTCAGACGATTAGTATTGATTTGATTGGTCCATTGCCTCCCAGCAGGACACAAAACACTTTTATATTTATGGTCAGTTGTTGTTTCTCTAAATATTGTTTACTTTTCCCCATTAAACGGGCAACTGCAGAAGTGATAACAAAAATTCTTGAGGAAAATGTATTTTTGGTGCATGGAATTCCATCTACTATTGTTTTGGATAACGGTAAACAATTTATTAGCGCAACCTTTAAAAGTATGTTGTCAAAATATAAAATTCCAAATTTGCATTTTACACCGTTGTATACTCTCCACGTTAACTCAGTTGAACGTTACAACAAAACCATTATGACAGCTATTTCAACTTTCATAGAATCTGATCATCGAATCTGGGACACTCTAATCACTAAAGTTCAATTCGCCCTTAACTGCGCAGTTAGTGAGGTTACTGGTTATTCTCCTAATTTCCTTGTTTTTGGTAGGGAGGTCATAACATGTGGTTCTCAGTATATTGATAAGGAATTTAATTCCGATATGGTGCTTGAACCACGGGACGGCTATGCCGAAACTTTAGGCTATTTATCTTCTATTTTCGAGAAGGTACATTCAGCTCTGTTGTCGGCCCACCAACGAAATTGTTCATCTTATAATCTTCGCCGTAAACAGGCAGAATTCAATGTCGGTGATATAGTTTGGAGCAGAACGTTTCTTCTTAGTGATAAGGATAAATACTTTAGCAAGAAATTGGCGCCTAAATTTATTAAATGTAAGATTGCCTCAAAAAAATCACGTCTAGTATACAAACTTAACGACATGGCTGGAAAACCTTTAGGCGAATGGCACATCAAGGATTTAAAGTTGATTAATTACAAAGAATAATAAAAGTATAAAAACAACAATAAGAATACCTTCTACCTATGCATTGTTTATTTTTTTCTAACGAACGTTTCTAATTTATATTACCGTTTGTAGTAGTGCCTACTATAAATTGATATTTTCTGTGGTGGGTAGCAAATATTTTTTTCTCGTAAACAATACTATTTTTCAAATTGCTGCGCAATTGTGTACTCAAATGTTATGTTGAACATTGTTTTAAAAAATACTAACCATAAGCTAAATATATTGTTTTTTTTTTTTACCCTGTTGATCAGTGGTTAAAAGGTCGCTATTAGCTGAGCATACAAGTTCGATTCTCGCATGTGTATTTTCTTTCCGCAAATCTATTTGTTGAAATGCATCTTGATTGGCGTATTGTTTTTCGCCGTGCCTTGTTCTGAAGTTCTGTTGTTATTCTTAATTCTGTATAAATTCCATAATCAAATTGTTATTATAGGTACTTTACAAACGATCATGGTGATTAACCGTGCGTCGCGAGCTCGGAACAGTCGAATAGTACCTACCATTTAGATCGTACCTAGTTGTCGTTATGACGCACGCGCGTTCACTCAGCGACGCGCCGATAAATAAATGCCTAACTAATGACTCACCATTGTTTACATTCAAAAGGTGGTTACTGGTCCTGTTCTAGTTATTAATTAGAGCAAAATATTTATTAATTTCTTTCCTTTGACATTGAGCGGTCCGGTCGTGTCTGCGGCTTGTATTATTTTTGTTCATCTTTACGAAAAATCTGTTGTTATACCTAACTATATTCAAAAAGTTTACTTATCTAGTGGCAAAGGCCGAACCCAAGATTTATAAGTCGTAGGGCTAGATCAAGTTTCTTATATCTACAAATCATTATTACCTAATAATTACCCTAAGCGCTTCTCCATAGATTGTTATCTTTAATATTAGGCTATTACACTGGCCTCGGCATTTACATGTAGGTATGTGTGATGAATTATGAATGATAAATGTTTATGTTCAAATTCAGACTGCCGTTGTATGCGTGAAGAATGCAAGCGTGGGTCATTATTATTTAGGTATCCTAATGAGCGTATAGGGTTGTCAATTGTTCAAGGTACTCAGGCCCTTGTTTTCTCTAATTTCAGAGAGTATCTTCAGGGCTGCTACGCCCGTTGGGCTAGGGAATTTTCCTTAGGGAAAATCCCGGCCTAACGGGGGGGGGGGTGTGACGTCACATCGCGCTCCTGCGCGGCGAGCCTCGCTACGAGTGACGCACAGCAATGGGCCGTTCCCTCGCGCCCCTCCGCGCCGGCCCTATATATACAGCGGTCACGAGGCTTCGGCCCTTTCCTTCGGCCAGCACCGCCAGTTGAGTACAAGACCATCCAAAGACCTGTGAAGTGCCAACGTCTACCACGCCCTGGATAATTGTCTCTTCTGTTAACCTTAATCGTCAGTTCTTTTTTGTATCGAATAACTGGAATTATAACGCGAGTTTAAACTTTCCTGGTGATATTTTTTATTTATTTCCCATAAGTCAACCTAATTATCTCTCTTTAATTGCTTGGCGAGTGATCGATCCCGGCTACCCCGTGGAAATCAATCACTCGTGCGACAACCTGCCTTCTCAATACGGCCTAGTACTGCATCAAGACGCTGCGTCATCTCTGCCATAGTGCGGCCGCTGACGATGACGTCATCAAACAGCACGGCAACCCCAGGCATGCCTGCCAGTAACGCTGTCATCAGCCGTTGAAAGATGCTAGGGCACGCTTTCACGCCAAATGCTAACCTATGTACAGTGTAAAGAGACCCTTACATGTGTCAAGTGTTAAAAGGCGAGACGTATCTTTTGTAACGACCACTTGTGTGTAAGCGCGATCAAGGTCTAACGTCGCATAAAATTTTTCTCCAGATATAATTGCGACAATTTCACTAACTGTAGGCATCGGGTAAGTATCGGTTTCCGTAGCCTGATTCAACGTACTACGATAATCGCCGCACAGACGGACCGCACCGTTCTTTTTTATTATTGGGACTACCGGAGTGGCCCATTCTGAATATGATACGGGTTGCAAAACATTTTCACCTACCAATCGATCAATCTCTTGTTCAACCCTATCTTTAATAGCGAACGGTACGGGTCTAGCTTTCAAAAACTTAGGCGTTGCATTCAGTTTCAAATGAATTGCGACGGGGTCTCCCCGGTAAGTACCGAGTTCGTCCTTGAAAACCTCCCCATACTTAGTTAATAATGCATTCGTTGCTGACAAGTCATTATCTAAAATTTTATGAAATTTTATAGAAATTTCGAGGGGCTCAAACCAATCACGTCCTAATAAGTTTAGGCCTGAACCTCTAGCCACTATTATATTTAATTCAGTTTGAATGTCCTTATACATGACCGAGACTGTTGCTTGTCCAATGACCGAAACCTGTGAGTCGTTCCAAGTGCGCAGCCGAGTGTGCATGGGACGCGGCGCGGCGGCGGCGCGCGGTTGTAGGCGCGCCCACGTGCGCTCGATGACCAGTGAGAAAGCGGCACCCGAGTCCACTTCCATGTCCACAGGCATGTCGTTCAGCAACACGCGTAGCTTGTAGGCAGGAACGCGCGTGTTCGCGCCCTCCACTTTATAAATCCCGTTCAGCTGCGCGTCAGACTGCACCTCTTCAGCGTAGTTTACTTTTCCTGAAGTACTTTTCTTTTTAGCTGTGCAGATTTTCTCGATATGCCCCTTTTTCTTGCAAAAATTACAAACTGCATTGATAAAATGGTATTCACTACCGTGACGCGGACGGTCACCACATGTGTGACAAAGACGAATGTTTGTTTTGGTTTTTAACGCGTTAACATCCATCGGCTCAGGCGGGGCCAGCGCGGGCGGCGCGGCGGCGGTTTCGGCGTGTGCCGGCGTGGCCGCGCGCTCGGTCTGCTCCATCATGCGCGCGTCCCTCCCCGCGGACTCGGCAGACACCATGGCGTCAACGACGTTCTTGTACTCGAGATTGTCTTTCTTCAACAGCTCGTACTGCAGTTTGCGATCACTCATGCCACACACCAATCTGTCCCGCAACATGCGTTCCAGATTTTGAAAATTACAGTCGGTACTGATTTTTCTTAATTGAGCAATATATTCCGTCGCTGTCTCGTCCTATGTTTGATCACGATGATAAAATTTGTATGACATTGATATTTCATTTGGTTTTGGACTATAATGTTTGGTCAACACATCTATAACTTCAGGATAAGTCACATCAGTAGATTTTTTGGAGTGATTAATGCAAGAACAGTACCGAAAGCCTGAGCACCACAAATAGTAAAAAAGATAGCTTTTTTGAGCGAATCGAGGACGATTCCACTAGCTTCAAAGCAATAATTGAGTCGAGTTACGTAATTGTCCCAATTGTCTGTTTTCACATTGAACTCATGAAATTTCACTAGTTTACGCTCCGTGGTTTACAATTTACACACGTTGCCACTATTATGTCCAATAAAACACGAGATTTTGGTAAATCAGTTTATTGCGCTTAGTAGCATAGCACAGTACAAATCAATGTGTCGAATGACAACCTACCCTCGACTTAGCGAATATTTTTAATAAAAGAATATTTCACAAGTATTGAAGGTACCTACATTATTCCATATATGACACTATGTAACGTATGTCCGGTGCCTACCGAATATGCGTCATAATACCGTCCATACGCTCGGCCAATAAGAGAAGGCCATCGTCCGTGCTCTTGGAGATGGACCATATATGGTAACACACCGACACCAACTCTGATGGAGAGCTCTGGTATACATATAAAGCGGTCGACAGAGAGGCCGGCACCGCGACAGTTTGTTACCGTGCCTAACTACGTGCTACGTCTACGTCGTACATGTATCCTGGTCCCAGGTCCACCTTGAAGCTCCTGGCTACGCTACCCTAGCTCTATTCCTCTCTGCACTTCCCTGCACCGTCTTCGACGACACGTCTACTGACGAGTCTGGCCCTGCCCTGCTCATCGCAAACACATCGCCGGCGCCTGCCAGCTGAAGCCAACGGTCTGCGAGGATCTGCCCCGCTACGCGCAGCCCTTCGAGCAGCCTGCCCTGCGCACTGCCGGAGGGAACAGCGTGGGAGACTGCAGCCCTTAGTGTTCAGGCCAGTGTCGTGTTGTTGGTCGGTCATACTCGTGCATAGGAAGAGAGACAATACTCGGCAAATACACTTCATTCCATGTTTTACTTATTTCTGATTTTTGGGTCAAAATGTTATCAACAGGCAAATAGTGTCTTGATTATTTTATTGTTAGCAGACAATATGGTATCTGCTGTTCTACTTATATTACATGAACATTGGTAAAATGCTAACAAATTCATAGCTCTCGATCTCAGAGGCAGGAGGAAGAATGATGAATGGTGATATTGCCAAAATTAATAGAACTGAAGGTAATTTAGAATCTAGCTAAAGAAGCATTTTTACTGAAGATTTTAGTCACAAGCCATGGCGTGAATCTATTTTTTTTTTGTTTAAAAGACAACAACTCCCGCACTAGGACTAAATCCTGTGTCGCGGGGGACTTTACAAACATACAATTAACGGACATAATGAACACCCAGACTCGAAACAACAATTTATGAATCACACAAAGTGTTGTCTCCTGCGGGAATTGAACCCACAACACACGGCGCATTGTCAAGCGCCGAGGCGACCGGTTAAACCACTACGCCAACTGTGCAGTCATAAATTATCTTTGACTGCACGGTTGGCGTAGTGGTTTAATCTATAACACATTGTTCTTAAGCTTTGTAAAAGGATTCATTCAATGTCATATAATTAAACATATAGTTCAAAGGTTAAATCTTGTCACGCCTTAATGTAACAATGATAAAAAACGGAAGTAACAACTTACATGCAAAAAATACATGAAAGTCTATTGAGGCTTCGACCCCAGTGCGTTACCCTAAGGCAGTCTCGGATCCTCTCAGCACGTCTAAGTAATCCTCTTAGCTTTACGCCAAAAAGGAAACCTGATTTTTAGAAATGTCGCTCATAATGTCTGAAAATACACGGCCACACGACGGTTGGGAAGTGAACGAATATTCACGTAGCATCTATGGAAGATATTTTATTTGGATACTGTGACTTTCCTGGTGTGCATATCAAATAAATAAAACACAGTGCACCAAAATGTTTCCATTCAAAAATCTTAATACTACAGAGAATTGCGTTGATACGTCTGTTAGTTTAAGCGGTTAGTTGCTGTGTGCAAACTATTTGAATTTTAAGAGTTATCTCAACTAAATGAGGCAGACAGGTAAATCACAGATAGATCTCTCATCGTGTGAATTCGATGCGACTGGAACGTATTATAAAATTAATATTAAAAAACTCAACTGCTGAGAATTCACTCATTTTAGTTGTCCATGATCGGTGACCGCACGAATGGACTCTTACCAAAGTTTTTTAGGTAATCGTTTCCAAGAGTGTACCATATTATTCTTCTGTGCCTTAAATAACCGTTAGGCCATTGGTACAAACTGTCATGTGGATCTATGGCAGTAGATACGGGATCTCCTTGATATAAAAATATCTTTGAACTAGACTTTGCCTACGGCTCCGACAGTTTTACCCGTTTGAGAAACACTGTCCAAAAATCCTGCTATGAATATATCTTTCCAGAGCATTTTTGTAAATCTGCCCTATCTCTACCTTAATCATATTTATGCCTTACCGTAAAGTGTGACCGTAATTTTTCCAGCTGCTCAAAATCTGCCAACTCCCTCAAATCGGGTTCGAGTTGAGCAGGTAGACGAACTCCTACAGATTTTACGCATTCTCATTTAGTTACTCATATTACTCAAGTAATTATTTCGCGTCAATGCTTTGTCATACGTTTCAATGTAAGATTGTATGGTGAAATCAAAAGCCTTATGTACAAGGACGCCTACGTAATGAAATGGCGTAATTTCCTATACGCACAATACACGCCATCAAAAGTAAGTAGCTGAGGATTTCAAAGCCATCATTCATCGCCAGGGATTCATTGTCGACGGAGACAAATTGAAAATACGTCATTATTCTCCTGCAGTTATTCACAATATTGTTGCCTAAATGTTTATCTCTTAGGGTATGTTTTTAAACGTATAATTTTGAATAATTATCTGCGTTATTTATAGCTGTCTTTCTTCTCAAGAATATTACTAGATGCCGCGCGACTCATCAGTGTGGTTGTCGTATACGTTATTCAGATGTGTAAGCTACTACAATACTTCGTCAATATCCGTTAGGTAATTTTGTCTGAAGGAATTACCAACATGTTTCCATCGGTACATCCTACGAAATATTTCACTAGTAGTAGAGAAGAAAGTATTTTCAACATTAAAGCAGAAGTTAATCAATACAGCGAATTGAGCTTGTTCACTATATTTTTCCGTTTTATCAACGTATCAACGTGAATAAGCGATATATTTAATTAGACACAGTAATTTGTTTAATCATACTTCTTAAACATATTAAATGTCCCTACTTTAGACCCTTTAGGCGTGACGCTGCAGACAATTATGCTGAAGTAGGTACAGCGAAACATGTGCGCCATAGTAAAAAAAAATATTAAAGAAAAAACAAAAAGACTCAATAAATTGCGAAGCACAAAAACTGCTTTAAACAGATCGCTAACCTCACATTGTAAATGTCCGACCCTGCATAATGCTACAAAGGAAATCTCTTGTTATTAATATAAGGATATTAATATTCCATGTCTTTGGGTGTGAGAAAAGAAAGTTTCGGTGCCTAATATATCTGCTCTGTAAACATGTTTATCTCTCAGGACTATAAAGATGATAGATCAATTTTCACGCTTACATAAATTAGCCGATCAATGTTTAACAACGTGTTTTTGCTTTGCATAATGAACGACACAAGGGTGTTTATAGGATAAATATTGTTGAACTAACCAACTAATTTGAAGCAAGAGTCATTATAATGAAGCTATATTTTACCAAGTTAAGAACAATATGTTTATGACCAGTTTAAGCGGTGTCTGATAAGTTTCTGTTAAATTAATTATTTAGATAATTCATACAAATTTCGTTTCGATTGAATTCTGGAAGATTAGACCTACACCGAAGTGGTGAAATAGGACCGTAATGTAATAATAATTTGTAATATATGGTAATAAATACCATTCATAACGTTCGCTCTACACACGTCAAAGCAATGGTACGGTACCTACTACGTCGTAAGGCTTTAAATAGCAATAGGTTGCAATATCCGGACGAAGAGGCATCTCGATGCAACGTACATATTAATGCTGTGCCTATTTAACTGGGATCGTATACGACCTACGGTAATGGCTCCCTGAGATTTGGTCTAGCGATATCGGCATCTTGCTAGAGAGCAATGCGCAACCCCGAAAATGGGTGAAATTAGATCGAAAACTATCGACGAAAATGGGTCTGAAAAACTTCTAAAAAAAACTAATTTTTTTATACGCCACTGAACATTTGTTTCCCGAATTTTGACCTCTATGTACAAATAAATTTATTCCTCCCAAACTAGCTGGCCGATTTTGATGAAATAAACGACAAATCAATGCCAAGTATTTAGCGATGAGAATAAAACAAAAAAAAAACAACAAAAAATGGCTTTAAATACTTCATTTTTTTAAATACTTGTGAAAAAAGTCACTATTTTTCACTGTTTTATTCAATCAACTCAAATTTCTATGAAATAAACCCCTTCATCTTGATTTGTTTTATAATTTATTATTATTCTTGACTGTATTAGCTTTCAAAAAAAAAAAAATCAAACATTGTATCTCTAAAAATACAGGAGTTACGAATTTTTAAAGTTCACTACTCAGAATGGGCAAATCCAGGTAGAGACCCTTTTTTTATTCCTTTGTTATACCGGTGGTCGGCTGCTATTGTGTTCAATGCTTGGGGAAAAGGGAAGGGGTATTGGTACAGTCCGGCAGTCGCCCGCGCTAGTCCGCTCCGATCACATCGCTGCTGCTGTACTTCAGCTGTTGTTCTCGCATTAAAGTTACAGTTTTTCGTTGAGTTTTCGTTATTGACTACTTGTTACGTTTTTGTTATTGACTGTTTGTTACGTTACTCGACTGTTTTCGTGGTTGTGCTGGGTTGAGATGCCGCGATTAAATGCATTCTCCCCGCGAGAAATCGCTGACATCCATTATTATTATGGAATGTATGGTGGACGCACAACAGTCGCTCGATCGGCATACGTAAATGCATTTCCGAACAGACTTGCACCGTCGGCAAGGAACTTCCAGGAAGTTCATCGGAAGCTCTCCGACATCGGACTTGGATTACAACACACAAGACGTGAACAAGAATCCATTGTAATCGACACAGCGATAGAAGAAGCGGTTTTAAGTACCGTTTTTGCCACTCCTACTATTAGTACGAGGCGTTTAGCTTTACTTCACGGCATATCACAAGAAAGAAGGTCTACATCCATATCATTATCAAAGAGTCCACGATTTGCACGGGGATATGGATTTCCAATCAAGGTGCGTTATGTCGATCTGGCTACAACGACAAATTCGTCGCAATCCACAATTTTTAAAAAAGATTTTATGGATGGATGAGTCGAAGTTCACCAGGAATGGCATCACGAACGCTAGGAATTTGCACGACTGGACACATGATAATCCACATCTGAAGAGGGCCTCGTCATTCCAGGTGCAATTTTCAATAAATGTTTGGGCAGGTCTACTCGACGACATGTTGGTAGGACCAGTAATTTTACCAGCGACATTAAATTCGGAACCATTCCTAACTTTATTAAGGGATGAGCTTCCCCGTCTGTTAGAGGATGTGCCGCTGGCATCGAGACAGGGCATGTACTTGCAAATGGACGGCTGCCCTGCTCACTACGGGCGCAATGTCCGTGAATTTTTAAATAATAATTATGCCAATCGCTGGATTGGGCGAAGGCCCAGTGGGCTGGCCAGCCCGCTCTCCTGATCTGACGCCGCTCGACTACTTTCTATGGGGCCACATGAAGCAAAAGGTGTACAGTGCACCTGTGAATTCAGAGGCTGAGCTTCATGACCGCATCATGAGGTGCGCTGAAGAATTGAAAAATGAACCGCAACTTATACGGAGGCAAATGCGCTGCACCAATCATTTCAGGAGTTTCTGTATTGCGCTTGGAGATAAAACGCGTTTCTATATTGGAATAAAATTTTCTTACGATGTCTATAGAGTAAAAACTATCGTGAGTTGTCATAATTAGAGTAACTGTAAACGGTTGTACTCACGTATTATTTTTGGTCGGAGTAGCCCGACTAGTTTCGGACCATACGGAGGTCCTTAATCATGAGCAAGCGTGACCGTCCGCGTCGGCGTCGGGCGCTCCACTGAAGCGGGCCCACCGCGCAGCTTGTCGTTGCGAGCGTGTAGAGGACGTATTCACCGGCGCCTGCGATGAAGTTGGTTGCGTTGCCGGCGTGTCCGGTGTGCCTGTGTGAACGTCATCTTGCAACGTGTTCCGCTGCACCGTGAAGGACGTTGGATGTGTACACACCGTGCTGACTGTGTCGCATTCTAGGTTCGGGGTATCCAGATGTGTGGTCAGTTTTAAGGCCGGTCTCCAGGCAGGTGACAGTCCCCAGCCACTATCTCGGTTGAAATTGGGACGACGGCTGATCTCGATGGCCTCCCGTACTTTCCGCGGTATGAAGTATTTCTCCCTCGCTAGTACGGTGGCTTTTTCGAAACGTATGTAGTGAGCGATAACTGCAGATGTAAATCGTACACTTTTTTATTTGTACACATAACTTGTCGTCGGTAATCTGCGATGACACGGCACAAACACGGTACGGTATGGCTAAATAAAGTTAAAGAGTTCACGCGACTAAGAACAAAGCGTAATAAACTCGAGTGCGGTTTGGAATTCGTTGTAAAGTGCCGGAATAATGGTGTGGTACCTAAATTTACGCAAATCAAACCCATAAAGTGCATTCGGGATTACGATGTTTTCTTTCGCGTCGCGAGTGAAAAGTTTTTGTGCCGTGTCATCGCAGATTACCGACGACAAGTTATGTGTACAAATAAAAAAGTGTACGATTTACATCTGCAGTTATCGCGGTTTTTGGATAGCAAAGTATGGGAGATCTTAGATGCCATGACACATAGTCGTACAGAGACCATGGGTTTTGAAATCAAAAAAAGGCATAGCCGAAAATTGACTAAGTTATCCGGTGGAAATCTCAACTACCCACTTCATACGGAAAATCACACGCAACAAAACGTTACGGTCGTCAACCTCTCATCGAAACAGCTGACGTCTGATGCTATTAGTGTGTTATCCCGAGGGCTAAATTACGCTCCTACACCACACAGAATACCAATCGAGGACATTGTCGCCAACATTGAGAACACTATAGTGCGTAATAGGATACCACACAGTGAAGCGGAGTGCCTACGACAAGATGTGTCGACATTGTTACGCAAATCAGCACCACCAAAGGCCAATATTACGCGTCATGAATTAAGGGCCATACAACATTTGCGCAACGATACGGATCTACTGGTGCTGCCTGCCGACAAAGGCAATGCTACTGTGGTTGTCGACACCGTAGCGTATGATAACAAAATAACACAGCTAGTGAGTGATTACATCACATATAAGAAAGTTGGCTATAACCCGACCACCAGGGTTACCAACAAACTGACCAAAATACTGCAAAGCCTCCAAAACCCGGAACTGGCAACACAGCTCAGACCGCACAACCCCACTCCACCGAAAATATACGGGTTGCCTAAAATACACAAACCTGGT
Organism: Euclidia mi; assembly: GCA_944739405.2. NCBI lineage: Eukaryota > Metazoa > Arthropoda > Insecta > Lepidoptera > Erebidae > Euclidia > Euclidia mi. The sequence continues at coordinate 72,543,001 of OX123193.2, read as the reverse complement.
TGGCCACTACGACCCATTGTCAGCCAGATAGACGCGCCGACATACAAACTGTCGCGACATCTGGCAACAGTACTGCAACCCTTTACCGGTAAGACGAGTAGCTTCATCAGGGACTCGAAACATTTCGTCGACTTGCTGTCAGGAGTAAAGCTCAAGGACACAGAGATTATGGTTAGCTTCGATGTTACATCCTTGTTTACTAATGTACCAGTGGAAGAGAGCATACACATTATTAGCACCCTATTGCAAGGCACTGAAGTACCCACTGCATACATTGACGCTATAAAATTCTGTCTCGAAAGCGGCTACTTCTTGTGGAGAGGAGCATACTACTTGCAGCTGGATGGAGTGGCTATGGGGTCCCCTCTCGCACCGGTGGTGGCCAATGTTTTCATGGAGTGGTTCGAAGAGCGAGCGCTTGACACACCCTTGAAACCACGATACTGGTGGCGATACGTGGACGACATCTTTGCTATCGTCAACCGGGACTCTCTGCTGGATCTCACAACTCACCTCAACTCCATACACTCAAAAATACAGTGCACGGTTGAAGAAGAAAAGGATGGAGCACTACCGTTTCTAGACGTGTTGATCATACGTGACCTGGATGGTCATCTATCACATACCGTATATCGGAAGCCAACGCACACGGATAGATATCTACACGCCAGCTCTCATCATCACCCATCCCAACTGTCTTCGGTGCCAAGGTCACTGATTAATCGAGCTCTCAATATCTGCGATCCACAGTACGTGGACACTGAATTGAGTCACCTACGACGAGTGCTTGAGAGCAACGGTTATCGGTGGCGACAATGTATGCGAGTTGCTAGTACGAACAGCCGCCGTCGTCCAGCTGGAGCAGAAAGGACCCCCGCTTTCCTACCGTATATTCGGGGGATAACCGACAAGATTGGACACCTGTTACGCCGAAGGTATAGCATCAGGACAATCTTCCGCCCACCTGGGCAGCTAAGACAGCTACTGCGCTCCCCAAAAGACCGAGATCCACTGGATGTTCCCGGCGTTTACACGATCCCGTGTGACTGTGGCCTGAGCTACGTAGGCGAGACTCGTCGCAACATTACGACACGGGTAAGGGAACATATCAGAAGCGTCAAGAGCATGGACAGCAACAGGTCGGCGGTCGCCGAACATGCCTCTGAAACGGACACGGCTCACTACATACGTTTCGACAAAGCCACCGTACTAGCGAGGGAGAAATACTTCATACCGCGGAAAGTACGGGAGGCCATCGAGATCAGCCGTCGTCCCAATTTCAACCGAAATAGTGGCTGGGGACTATCACCTGCCTGGAGACCGGCCTTAAAACTGACCACACATCTGGATACCCCGAACCTAGAATGCGACACAGTCAGCACGGTGTGTACACATCCAACGTCCTTCACGGTGCAGCGGAACACGTTGCAAGATGACGTTCACACAGGCACACCGGACACGCCGGCAACGCAACCAACTTCATCGCAGGCGCCGGTGAATACGTCCTCTACACGCTCGCAACGACAAGCTGCGCGGTGGGCCCGCTTTAGTGGAGCGCCCGACGCCGACGCGGACGGTCACGCTTGCTCATGATTAAGGACCTCCGTATGGTCCGAAACTAGTCGGGCTACTCCGACCAAAAATAATACGTGAGTACAACCGTTTACAGTTACTCTGATGTCTATAGACTTCATGACTATGAATCAGAAATGAGAAAGAAACTTCAAATTAGGATTGTCTTTATTATACATAACCTTTTGATCTCAAGATTGCACCTGTACTAAATGCACACTAACATTCTCTATCTTCACAACCGACTAAAGTGCCTGTTCTATTTAACTTTCCCGTATGTTTCTCAGAAACTACACAGAACACATCACGTCTTGGCAATAAAATGCTTAGAAACTTTTGTGAATACAAAGCGTTTACCGCGATATTTGGCGTTCAGAAACAACCCAACACCTTAGTTTCCACCCTTCATCGGATTACAAAAGATATGACTGTCTTTTTGCTGGGCTTTTTATACGGGAATGCTCTCGTATAATCTGGCCAGAGGGTATATTTATGCATATTATTCGCCAGAATAATCATTCAACTTTTGGGTTACACAAATGGTAATAAAATGGTTGTGACAGCTGAGTTATGAGTGAAACTACTTGTCTGTCTAAATTATTTCGGTGTGTTTTTGTAGTCTCGTTGTAATTAAGAGAAAGTTTCATTTCTTGGACATTTGTACCTTTGAACGACGACACTAGGACTTAGTTAATGCTGAATAAATAAAAAGATGTTTGTACAACTAGAATAGTTAGCGTAGGTTTTTAGTCCTCAAAGGACGGTTCATACGTATTCTGAAATTTATTTCATTGTTGTAACATTTAATAAACAGTCAATTGAGAAGCACCTCCCACGTTTTAGTATTAAGTAATAAATTTAAAAAAATTCAAAAATATAAAAAAAGGATTTTTACAACATGGATTTTCAATTTGCTAATTTCCTTGAACTAAAGTTTTGCTTAAATGGTTAATTATCGCTTGCTAAACGGTGAAGGAAAACATCGTGAGGAAACCTGCATGTCTGAGAGTTCTCCATAATGTTCTGAAAAGACATGTGAGGTCTACCATCCCGCAATTGGCCAGCTTGGTGGACTATGCCCTTGCCCTTCTCATAGTGAGAAGAGACCCGTGCCTAGCAGTGGGACAGTATAAAGGGCTGATGATGATGAAAGTTTTACTTAATTATTTTTAAATGTTTTTAGTAATTTAAAATTAATTTATTTTATGAAATAAATTAATGCTAATAGTTTTGATTTTACATTAGTTGTATTTTATTAAACAGTCCTATTTTAGAGGTTACATAATTACAAACTACCTTTATTATGTTTATATATCATACATTCTCTATCACTATATTTATATAACTGCTAACTAATATTTACTCCGTAAACCTACCACTTTATCAACTGCACTTTGGTCAGCTTAATTTCGATTCCGCCCCGTCCTTTTAAATTTATTTTCTTGTCTGATCTGTTTTTGTTAGACCGCCAGACGGTAACAGCCTTTGTGGACCATTCTCTCGATGTTTCCCTCCAATCAAGAGCACCGTGATTTGCTGACCTTACCAAACTTGATCACAGAGTTCAATCAACTGCATTACGATGTTGAGCGAAAATTTTGCTATGTGTTTTGAAATATAATTTGATCAAATGCTGAACCAAATATACAATTCGGTCAATACATACTTTAATATCTTAAGATTCGACGTCTGCCAGATATATTGGTGTGTCAAAATTAATTCATAAAATTGTTATTGACGCTAACTTTGTTCAAAGCGCAGTAATTTTAATTACCCTCATTTTTCTTATAAAAGGTCTCTTTGAATAATGTTTATTCCTTGGCAATAATCTACAATTTACTTCTAAGAAATAAAGTTTAATTTACAACATATAGTTCGTTCTTCTGGCAGGAGAAACGGTTTGACAGGGGATTTAGTCTTCAAAAACATTTTGTTACTAAAATGTAATTTCTTGTGGTGGCGTCGTGTGTCGGGTCATCCCTGACCTATCCCTCTAATATGGCGAGAGGGATGATGGCTGGCCCATGCAGCATACTTGTGAACGGGTGCTACTTGCGATGACTGGTCGATGACGGTCTTGCGAGCTGGTATTCAATTTTAATATCTAAATGCATCATTTCCATCATGGCTCTGATCATTTTGGCGGATTGCCTGCATTATTAGGTATACAATGTAAGTGGATGCTTCTGTTTTACCATGTCTATTTTCAGGAGGCTAACAAAATGAACATCAAAAATAAAATAAAGTATTAGGTATGCTTGAGTATTATTATGTACAGTAAATATATACAAGTGATATAGAAGGTGTAACAGTTGCAGTACCTTACAAAATGTAAATTATGTGTATTATGCAAAACCTGGCGATGAAAAGAGTGACCGTAAGTTTTATTGACCGTTCTTTCTCATGGTTCTTCGCTCTTGCTTTGCGAACATGACATTAAATGTAAATGTAGAGTCTTTAAGTAATTGTTTAAAAATTAATATTATTTTGATGTTCATTGTGACCCAAATGAATAAAGGATTTTGACTTGACTTGATATTTAGCCTGAGGTGCTTTAGAACGGACTCTTAACATATATTAGATAAATGCTCCTCTAACAACCGGTCAATTATTCTGTCTATCGATGAATTTGGCTACTAGAGATATGTATTTCCATATTTTGTATGGAGTTCATGTCAAATATCTATATAATATATTAGGACCTGCCGTGTGTACACTGTTATAAGGATGTTAGATACAGGATTGGACAGACAATGATTTTTAAGCCATCATCCAACTATAGAATCAGAGTAATTCGGAGCGCTCCATCGTCATTAGTAGAATGTTATATTAAAATTATGAAATACACATATCGCATCCAAAGGATTCTCGTAGCAAAATGCTCTAAAAAATATTTTCCTGAGCACAAACCGAGAGGTTATTCAGCGCACTATTGAGTGAAGTGCTGTACCTATAAAATGTATTGCCGAGTCTCACAGCAATTGATTACGTATGCAGTTAATAACTAAATTACGTAACCCGTTATATAGACTATAGATCTGTAATACAGCAAGATTGAGTTAATCGGATATGATAATTAACTAACGTACTCAATGCACAAATTGTAGTGAACCGGGAGAGATGGCAGTTGGAATGAATGAGATATCTCATAAATATCGATACCTTTGGGTAGAAAGGTCGTATAAACCATTTTGGCCAAATTGAGTTATATATACCATTTTTCTCAGATTTTTTTTCTCTATCGATCTGTATATATGAAATGCAGAAATTCGCACAAAAATGGTTAATACGACCCAGAAATTTTCAGACATGGCCTCTTAAAAAAGGTAAATTTTCAGTGTAAAAACCGAATGTTTTCTTTTTGTAGTTTTGTTATGATGTAATGACCAAAAGTTTTACTAACTCAGGGCGTAAAAAAAGTCGTTTATTGTAAATGGTTTATACGCCCTAACGTGTTAAATGCATTACCTAATCATAGTTTAAATTTGACGTCGTAAATCCTTATTGCATATCGATACCTTTGGGTAGAAAGGTCGTATTAACCAAAACCCGACTTTGCAAGAGAACAGAAGAACGATTTCTTTTTAACATAAAAATTTATAACTTTTTTGTTTTTGAAGTTATAAAAAAATATTTATGAGAAAGGTTCTTACAAGCTGCGAATGAAAAAGGTTAAATCATCAAAACCTATCTATCTTCTTTAGTTTTAATGTTTAGTTTAGCTTGGATTTACGTCTAAGAATAATCAATTCTTAGTTAATACACCCCATGAAAATGTACTTTAAAAATACTGTATAGGTCGTATATCCACTTTTGGTAAGCTTTTGGTCCCATTTACTATCGTAAAACTTATATATCGATACCTTTGGGTAGAATGGTCGTATAAACCAAAACCCAACTTTTCAGGAGAGCAGAAAACGATATTTTTACATAAAAATTCATAACTTTTTTTTTGAAGTTATAAAAAATGATTTATGGGAAAGGTTCTTACAATTTGCGAATAAAAAAGGTTAAATCATCAAAATCTATCTATCTTCTTTAGTTTTAAAGTTAGCTTGGAGTTACGTTTAAGAAAAAATCAATTCTTGGTTAATACACCCCATGAAAATGTAGCTAAAAATACTGTATAGGTCGTATATCCACTTTTGGTAAGCTTATGGTCACATTTACTGTTGTAAAAACCCAAACATCGATACCTCGGGGAAGAAAGGTCGTATAAACCAAAACCCGACTTTTCAGGAGGGCAGAAGAACGATTTCTTTTTAACATAAAAATCCATAACTTTTTTGTTTTTGAAGTTATAAAAAATGATTTATGTGAAAGGTTCTTACAATTTGCAAATAATAAAGGATAAATCATCAAAACTTATCTATCTTCTGTAGTTTTAAAGTTAGCTTGGATTTAAGTCTAAAAAACAATTCTTGGTTAATACACCCCATGAAAATGTACTTTAAAAATACTGTATAGATCGTATATCAACTTTTAGTAAGCTTATGGTCACATTTACTGTCGTAAAAACCCATATTATATTCTAGTTTTAAAGTTTAGTTTAGCTTGGATTTACGTCTAAGAATAATCAATTCTTGGTTAATACACCCCATGAAAATGTACTTTAAAAATACTGTATAGATCGTATATCAACTTTTAGTAAGCTTATGGTCACATTTACTGTCGTAAAAACCCATATTATATTCGATAGCTTTGGGTAGAATGGTCGTATAAACCAAAACCTGACTTTTCAGGGGAGCAGGAAAACGATTTTTTACATAAAAATTAAAAACTTTTTGTTTTTGAAGTTATAAAAAAATGATCTATGAGAAAGGTTCTTACAATTTATAAATGAAAAAGGTTATAACATCAAAACCTATCTACCTTCTTTAGTTTTGAAGTTAACTTGGATTTACGTCTCATAAAAAATCAATTCTTGGTTAATACACCCGAGGAAAATGTACTAAACAAAAAAAACTCTATAGGTCGTATATCCATTTTTGGTATACTTATGGTCAAATTTACCATCGTAAAAACCCATACATGTAGTACTTTTGTATTAAAAACCATTTATAACCATATATCAATTAAATTCTGACTAATAAACAATCCTGTTACTCTCAGAATTAGTAGAAACTCAATTATTATTATTCTAATACCCATTAATGATGGTCGATTCAAATAAAATAAAACTACCTGAAATACGAAATCAACATTTATTAGGATCTAATTTATTATAATCATTATAATACCTTCTAATCAACATTAAATATTATTTCAATAATGGTACAACATACCTAACAGGTTTAACATTTTGAATTGAAAAAATGATTACAAAACTTAAACTAAAAAGAGAAATAAAAAAATCTACTTAGTCATAAAAAAACAAAAATTATCAAACTTCTTCTAAATTAAAGTAATCGGGCATTTTAATCATGTATAAAATGTTTGATAGTATTTTAATTTTTGTACATATTTAAATGTACTTAATTCAATAAATTATTAAATTAAACCTTTATACTAAGGCTTAAATACTATGTAATTTATATAATTGCACAAGTATATAACAATCAAGCACTAAACGTAACTAACTTATGTACTAAAAAGTAACTTATTTATGATATATAATGTATTCATAATAAGTTTAAAATTTTATGAATTGTTACTATAAATTATTTTAACTATTGTTATAAATTATTTTAAAATTAATTATGAATTATTTCTTGCAATATTCCAGTAATATCGGTTTCTCGAAACAAAGGTAGGTGGAGTAGAAGGTACGCAGTATATAGCCCGAATCACAATGTAAAATTAGTGATACCTCGAAAGTTTAAATTTCTATGTAAACATAAACATTTCCTCCAAAGTTCTGAACATGGTCACGAGTTGTCTACATTATAAGACGTAAGTGGATGCTCCTGTTACACAATATTCACATTTGAAGGCTAACTAAATCACTTAATTTAGTAACTGCATTAATTACTTAAGTATTATATCTGTAAATAATTACTACTTACAAGTTATTAAGTACAATGTGAAACAATTGCAGCTCATTACAAATATATTAATATGTACCATAATATTGGCAATTTAAAAGAGTGGCCACGAGTTTTATTGCCCGTTCTTTCTCGTGGTTCTACCTATTGCTTTGCGAGGCAGTAAATGTATTTAAAATTGACGTGTATAAGTGTTACCTTGTGACCTAGATGAAAAAATGATATAGACTTTGACTATGTGATGTAATTACATTTCAGAATCAACTTGATGTTACCTGATAATTTTACCCATCCCTAGCAGATCAAACAAATGTATTGTAATTTTGGTAAATGGATATACGAGTATAAAAATTATCATTCTGAATTACAACTTATCGAACTCAGCACAGACTCGCATATACTCACAAGAGTGTTCTAGCCTTAATAAAATGTAGCACGTAGCTACGGTAATATAATCTAATAGTATTGTAACTCGGCCGTCTCTGTGAGTTATATACCTACAGACGCGCCGTACGCAAACCAGCGGTAGGTTACAGCGACACGGCGCGAGCTGCGGCTTGATCGCGGCTGTGTGTACTTTAGGCACAGTCTAACGTGTACTTTGCTCGAGGCGCGTAGGTATAACTCGAGTTTCACGCGTTTGTGTGGAGTTACTATACTGTTAGATATTATTACGTAGCTATTGCGATTTGTAGGTTTTAATCGTGGTAGCCTCATACGACTGATCAGTAACGGTAGCCTGTTAAAATCATAATAGTCTACCCGTAACTGGAAAAATTCGACCGCCAAGGGCCTCAGGATCATACACTGAATCACTGGTATTGGTTTTCGGTTTATTATTTATTTAAGTTTCATACTTACTAAGTTATATATTTAAATGTACTTAATTCAATAAATTATTGAATTAAATTTCGTATTTCGGGTAGTTTTATTTTATTTAAATCGACCATTATTGGGTATTAGAATAATAATAATTGAGTTTCTACTAATTCTGAGAGTAACAGAATTGTTTATTAGTCAGAATTCTATTGATCAATGATTATAAATGGTTTTTAATACAAAAATAACTTCATATATGGGTTTTCACGACAGTAAATGTGACCATAAGCTAACCAAAAATGGATATACGACCTATACAGTTTTTTTAAACTACATTTTCACGGGGTGTATTGACCAGCAATTTATTTTTTCTTGCACGTAAATCCAAGCTAACTTTAAAACTAAAGAAGATAGATAGGTTTTGATGATTTAACCTTTTTCATTCGCAAATTGTAAGAACCTTTCTCATAGATCATTTTTTTATAACTTCAAAAACAACAAAGTTATGAATTTTTATGACAAAAAAAAAATGTTTTTCTGCTCTCCTGAAAAGTCGGGTTTTGGTTTATACGACCTTTCTACCCAAAGGTATCGATATGATTATAGCAATTGAGACACAAAAAAGGTTTTTCCCAGTAGAAGAAAATTTTGTTAGAAAAACCTTTAAATAGATACAATATTGATGAATCGTGACTTTCTACCTTTACATGACGGTACCGACACATCTATCCAACACTTAGATGGTACCGACTTTTTATCAAAGCGAAGCTAAATTAAATAAGCACTAAATCAACAAATTCAAAAAGCTCTCCTATAAAATAATTTAGTTATTTCTCTTCCGCGAATGCATCGAATGTTGACTTCATGACATCATAATTGACCTCTTTCATGGAATATAAATATATATCCAAATATATTCGCTTTTGAATTTGTGAAAAAAAAACAAATATGATACTCGATTTTTTTTTACAACCAGCCAGTATGTCCTCTAGATCAAAAACGTTTACATAGGTATTACCTACTTGGTAAGAAATGATAATAATATAATAATTGATTAATAATTTGAAATAGTATGTGTTGCTTAGACTTTTTTGATGTGTATATTACACCCACATTTACCTACCAATACATCACTTATGCAATTTGTAAATTTTCAGCTACTAGAAATTAATAATTCCAATTGCATACATAAAATGGACGTAATTTATACTTTATTAGATTTGTGATTCTCGAGAATCATTTGCATAATAAACAAAGAATATTTAAAATATTTCGTGAAAGCTAGCCCACTCGTAACAGAGATCTCATAATTCTATTAACTATTGAACTACAAAATACAGCACAATATTAAGTCATATTATTGTTCGACGCTCTCATCTATAGTTTAAAAGCAGTCTTTATCAGGTAGCCTATCACAGACCCAGACCCATCTTTCTTAATTCAATGCCTTTCAAGAAAATAGAAAACTGTCTTATGAAGATACAATGTTCAATAACTTCTAGAAATATATTTGTTGGTCTACATTTTATTATGACTGGTCAATTTTATACCGCAATATATATTTCATAAGAACGATCGATCTGTAGCATGTGCCACAATTATGCTATTATGGTAAAGGGTAAAGAAATTTATTCACCGTTGGTAAATGTGCAGGAGGTATAATATGAAACGGGGTCTCTGCTTAACCCTTAGGGAAATACAAGCGTGCTGTCATGTTATATTCTAGTCATGTAAGCAGTAGGGTGTCAAAAAGGTCTCCATGGTAAAATTACAACAATTTTAGTACCAGTGTGCAATTTTCAGTATTTTTAAACAGCGTTAAAAGCAAAATGCAATTTAATAACGTAAGAGAACTTGTCTCACAATAAAACTCTGACAGGGTATAGACATTGAATTACTAATGACGAGGCACGCGAAAAGCTGTATGGCTTCAAATTGAAAGGATGAAAGAGACCAATTATTTCAATTATAGTTTTTTCTAAATAAGTCGCAGAATTCTAAAACAATGTACTACATAATATTTTATTTGTCAACCTTTCGATAGCGAATCCACTTATTTGATTTATTAATCGTATAGGTAGGAAAACTCAAGAGTCAGAGGGTTATGGTTCGGTACTAATATTTTTGCGTCTCCATTTAGATTATACTTCGGGTGGGATCTTAAATTTTCTCTTCACCTCTTTTTAAAAGAGTCCCATATTTTTCAAGACGGCGGGGAATGCATTGATGTAATGGAATATTTTTATATGTACTTTGGGAGGTGAAATAGGTTTGTCATAAATGAACTGGACTTTTATTTTTTGAATACTCATATCCAAATTATTCAATTAATTATTTTGAAATATTTAAAGTACGCCGCTACAGATATTCCGCTAACACTATCGCAGCAATTGCTTATTATATATTAGACTTTTTTTTAAGAATAACTAAAATCATGCCAAAATTCGTAGAGTTATAATTTTAATTGGTATATAATTAATGCTAGTTCGAAGCTTAAGCTGTAAAATTGTTGTGAAAAACTTTTGAAAATACTAGTATTTAAAAGTGTATCAAACATAATTAGTAAGTAAAGTTGTTGTAAGTTTGTTCGATGATTGTTTTATATTTAAAAACGTTTTGTCTTATGCGCGTTTCCCTGTAATTTTCTGTATCACATTTATAACGCCATTTTTCATCAAAGTCTGTTCATACGTTTAACATAAGTACCCTGGTACACACCCACAGAATATTTACGTCATGTAAAGTCACCGAAAAATTTTCTTAATTTTATTTATTTACTTGTAATAGCCGTACAATTTTTCTTTTACCTTTTTTACAATTTTTCGATTGGTTTTTGATGAGATTGACTTTCAAATAGGGTCGCAATCTGAAGCTAGTCCAGAAATATTTATAGAAAAATTAAATATCAGCAGTAAATTTAATCTTATAGCTATACCAAATATGTGAGGTATTTCGTTTTCTTTTTGTCGACAACGTCTGAACTACTTTCAGATGCAATCTAAAATATTGTTTACTGCTAAAGTTGCACCTTATAAGCTTGGGTCTGTAATATGAAGTTACACTTGACGTGCACAATTTGAACGCGGAAGGTTTGATTTATTTGACATTTTCGGATGTTGTACGCTAATGCCGAAATATATCATATTGCAACCAAATTTAAGTCAGAGTATGTCGCTCATATGTAATTATCGATACGTTTATACCTGTTACAAAAATGTTCGTCCCAAAATTCACACATGCCTTAAGATCTTCCCAACTGTGGAAAAAAATCACTTTTAGAACAAATTGAATTCAATCGAAATTATCCTTATTACTTTAAAGAGAATTTTAAATGTGGACTTGGACGACCGAGCCTGGCTACAAGCGTCTTTGCCCATACGTTTGGGTGGGCTCGGCGTTCGCAAAATTTCCAGTGCCAGTTTACCGGCGTGTCTGTCTTCGGTTCACAGCACGGAAGAGTTAACTAGGAAAATTTTATCATCTACACTAGTTAACTCAGAAGTGTTGTGCAAAACCGAAGCTATAAACGCCTGGAAAATGGCTTGTCCAGATTTGCTGATTGCCTACCTGACTGATTTGCCTACCAACATATTCTCCCAAAGACTGTGGGATGCGCCGCTTTGTAACATAGTAAGAAAAATCTTTTGGATACTTCTTTAAATGTTACAGAGCGTGCTCGCTTGCTGGCTGTGGGAGAGTGGGCATCCGGTCTATGGCTTCAGGCACTACCATCGTCCAAAACTGGAACTGTACAAGCAAATTGCACAAATGTTACCACGCGCGTCCCTATGACGTAGCGTAAGTTGACCCGCGTTATTACGTATTCACACACATTGCATTTTATAAGGCATTATACACATTGTAACAGTTTATTATCTTCAGTACAATAAAACCTCTTAAGCAGATCAGTTGTGTATTCCTTCATACCAACCAGCAGCAATTTGTACTCGCAACAAATATCAATTCAATGTTGGTGAACACACTAACATTTTGGTCCTTCGAAGCTTTGACCTTTCGCGCGTGTTGGTAGAAGCAGGACCATTCGCGTGTGAGGACTATCAGTGACTATCGAACCCTCCAAAATTAATTGGCCGTCGAAATTATTTTGGTGAAGTGTTACTTTGTGACCTGCGTTGTAGATCAGTCTATTTAGCCTCCCACCAGCGGGAATCCCTAAGTAGACTGCTTGGCCGTTTAGCAGCAACAAGTAGGTACAAAGTATCAGCGCCCGGTAAGTTTCACTTTTCCATATAACAGCAAGCATAATTATCAGGAAATAGCAGTTGTGTAACTTACTGTCGTTAGCATTCCATCAAATTGAGAGCAGTACATCTAGCAATCATAAGAAGCAATATTATCAATTTATCAAGATGAGTACCTACAAGAATCAGATTGAAATAAATCAGCAAATTGCAAAGATCAATACCAATTTCAATAAGGACAGTGCTTCTCGGAAGACTGTTGATTATTACAAATCGCGTACAGCAACCTTGGATTCTTTATGGGTAGAATTCAAGCAGAATCATGACCGTATGTGTATTGACACAAACAAAACTCACCCATACTTCACTGAGTCATGGTTTGAGAAAACTGAAGAAAGTTACAAGGAAGTTAGGGCTTTGCTATCGCAGAACTATGAAGAGCTCTTGGAACCACTCTTCCAAGCAGCTGAAGGTCCTATGATGACTCCTTCTACTTCTTTAGCAAAAGACGAACAAGAAGAACAAGCAGAAGACCGTCCTGGTAACGGCAATCAGAGTGACCCGGTAACCAGCCAGGTGGCTCGGGCGAGCACAAGCTCTTAATAAACACCGGCACCAATAGCAACTACGATGAGCTACTCCGGAAGCAGCAGGTGAACATCAAAGCTCTCAACAGAACAATGCAGAATATTGATGTAGAAGAAATATCAGAGAAGTGGGAGTTCGAGGACGCCCTAAAGTCTCTTCAATCTCGCTGGGATGCTGTGGATAAGCTCCACTGGGAATTGGACGAATGTGGCAACCCAGATGAAATGTATGCTTTGCTGTACTCTAGGTATGAAAGGCGTTACATCGAACTCAAACGATCACTCAACAAAAAGATGGGCTCAGTTTCGCATCGAGAAAAATCAACACCAAAAATTGACATTCCCATTTTCTCTGGAAACTACAACCAATGGATGGCGTTCAAAGATTTGTTCGACGAAGCAATCCATAGGAACCCATCACTCTCAAATGCACAGAAAATGCAATTTCTTCGAGGCAAGTTACGAGGAGAAGCCGAAAGGCTCATTCAACATCTACCAATCAGCACGAGTAACTATGAAATATGTTGGGATATTCTCAAGAACAGATATCATAACAAAAAGTTGATTTTCACCTCCCATATATCATTACTACTAGGTATACCTGCCATGTCTAACCTATCCGCTTCTCAAATCAAAAAGCTGCACGATGTATCGCAAGAAAGTCTAAACGCAATTAAGAATTTAGGAGTGGACATCAGCACTTGGGACCCTCTCCTTGTCCATCTGTTATCGCAGAAACTAGATACTGAAACCTACACTGATTACATGGAGTCTCTTAGCAATTCACGCGAGCTACCAGTTCTGAAAGATTTCCTTCAGTATCTAGAAAGCAAGTTTACTGCATTGGAATCAGCACGCCGCAAGACTGATGCAGAAACATCAAAAGGTCGCTATCAATCAAAAAATCAACAAAACTTGCCAGTGAGCAAGAACCGTTATCAATCGGATTATCAGCAAGCATCAGGATCGAAGCATCAAAAATCCTATCAATTCAAGCAATCACTGCCTACTTATCAAGCTCGATCGAAGTTCAATCTCAACAAAAATCTATGTCCGATGTGTAGCAAAAATCACGGTATTTTCCATTGTCAACAATTCTTGGAAATGACGGACGCCGCAAAGTGTAAGGCTATAGCGCAGTTGAACTTGTGTAAAAATTGCCTTTTCTCACACAATGGCAGGGATTGCATATCAAACAAGCGATGCCGCACTTGTCAAGGTGATCATAATACAATCTTACACGAAGCCTTTGTAACTAAGACACCAGCCGGCCGCGGCGAAAACGCTGGCAATGCACACGTTACACGAACACGTGACGCGTGTGAAGTGCTACTCGCTACGGCACTCGTAAAAGTACAAGCATCAGATGGCTCTTATCAAACTTTGCGCGCTCTGATAGATCAGGGGTCGCAAGCATCTATCATCACCGAACGCGGAGCGCAATCTTTAGGTTTATTGCGACAAAAATGCAAAGGTGTTATCACTGGTATAGGCGAAAAGACAAGTCAATGCAAAGGATCGCTGGAATTGAATTGCATGTCGATGGATGAGAAATATACATTCTCAACATACGCGTATATAATGAGCAACGTCGTCAAGAACTTACCTAGCAACACTATATCCCGACCTAACTGGGACTTTTTGTCCAGCATACAACTAGCAGACCCAGAATTTCATATCAGCCGTTCGGTCGACATTCTATTAGGCGCCGAAATATATTCTAACACTATACAGGATGGTATATGTCGTTCAGAACATACGCCGATAGTCGCACAACAAACGCGACTCGGCTGGATTTTGTGCGGGCCAGTGACGCCATCGTTGCAATGCAACGTCATCATGAACAACACTGATGATATTGAGCGTTTCTGGCAGATAGGAGATATATCAGAAGACTCCAAAATGACATCAGAAGACCAGTATTGCGTAGACTTCTATCAGAAAACTACAGAAAGAAAAGAAGATGGAAAGTATGTGGTCAGACTGCCACTAAAATCTGATTTTGAAGATAAGCTCGGCAAATCAAAACCTAAAGCAATCGCACAGTTTCTAAATTTAGAACGCAAATTAAATAAGCAGCCTGAGTATTTACAACAATATAAATTATTTATGGAACAATACATCGCACTCGGAAACATGAAACGTTCTCAGGAATCAGCAAATATCGCGTGTTACCTACCACATCATTGCGTCATACGCGACGAGTCTACAACTACATCGCTTCGGGTCGTATTCAATGCATCGGCTCCGACTTCAAACAAGACAAGTTTGAATGACGTCATGTTCCGTGGTCCTAATTTACAAAAGGATCTCATGTCGCTTATCATAAAATGGAGACAATTCAATATAGCATTTACGGCCGACATTGAGAAAATGTTTCAGCAAATTTGGGTTCACGAAAATGATCAACAACTGCAAAAAATAATTTGGCGATTCAGCACACATGACCCTCTCTTTGAGTATCAGCTTACGACGGTCACATATGGTGAAAAACCCGCCCCATTTTTGGCAATGCAGACCCTTCATCGGTTAGCAAATGACGAACGAGAAAAGTATCCAGAAGCAGCGCGTGTTCTTGAAAATGCGTTCTACACAGATGACTTTCTTTACGGAGCACATTGCAGAAAATTTGGGCTGAAAATTAAGCAAGATTTAGTCGACTTGCTCAAAGCAGGCGGCTTTAACCTACGCAAATGGTCGTCAAATGATTCTGAAATATTGCAATCGGATCAAAAACAAAGTCAAGAAAATTTCGAGTTCAAAACAGAACAAAATCAAAAGACCCTAGGCCTCCGATGGAACCCCACTCAAGATGTCTTCTCGTTCCAATAAAAAATCAGTAACAATCAGACGGGAAAGACAACCAAACGATTGCTTTTATCAGAAATCTCCAAATTGTTTGATCCGTTAGGGTGGCTCTCACCTGTAACAATAAGGCTGAAAATGCTGTTTCAAGAAGTCTGGCAAAGGGATATTCAATGGGATGACGAGATACCTGAAGACCTGCAATCACATTGGTGCAGCATCAAAGAAGACATACAGCATATCAATAACATCAAATTATCACGGTGGCTTTATACAGCACCGGCGAAAAAAGTCGAGCTGCACGGATATTGTGACGCGTCGATGAAAGCTTACGCGTGCACAATTTACTGTAGAATAAATAACAACGGTCAGTCTCAAATCAATTTAGTAGTTGCGAAAACCCGACTTGTTTCGAAAAATAAGAAAGTCACGTTGCCGAAATTGGAACTTTGCGGAGCCCGTCTATTATCAGCTCTAATGGAGCGAGTTTTACAATGCTTATCAGAATATGATATAAGAGTTTTTGGCTGGTGTGATTCGACAGCAGTATTGGGATGGATACAAGGCGGTCCCGACAAGTGGAAGATAACTACTTTTAAACTACCACGATTTGTACACATATTAAAAATTATGTAACGGGTCTGAATCGTGTTAATAAACGAAGAGAAAGATGAAATACCTTTCTATTTGTCCCGACGTTTCGGCATGGGTTACACCAGCCGTGGTCACGGGATGACTGATGTTCGTCAGCGCTGCCTCCGAGAAGTGCGGGTTTTGGAACCTACCCTCACTTGGTCTTCACAAGTGGAAGATGTTCGTATCCAAGCGTGTAGCAGAAATCAGCAAAATCATCCCACCTAACAACTGGCGATATGTAAAATCGTGTGACAACCCTGCCGACTGCGCCACTAGAGGAATAACTGCCCTGCAGTTGCAAGAACATTCGCTGTGGTGGCAAGGCCCATCGTGGCTAACAACATACGTACCTGAAATGGAACAGTCACCCCCTATCTATGAAACAGAAGAAGAAATGAAAAGGCAGAAACAAGCAAACAACGTTCAAATTACGGAAAGCATTATTGATAGTCTGTTGAACAAGTATAGTGACCTCCGGAAGATCGTCAGAGTTCTCTCGTGGGTCCGCCGAGTTTTGATTAACAAGCAAGAACGAAAACAGTATTTAACATTAGCTGACATTAAGCAAGCAACAGCAATTATATGTAAGCATGTACAGCAGAAGGAATTTGACGAAGAAATAAGCAAGTTGAGCGAGAAAGAGATCATCAGTACAAAAAGCAAAATTCTTAGTTTGACACCTTTCTTGGACAGCAACGGATTACTCAGAGTCGGTGGCCGACTCCGAAACGCCAACATACATCCTGAAATGAAAAACCCCGTAATTTTACCCCACGACAGCAGATTGACAGATTTGGTAATTGACAACGCACATGAACTTACCTTCCATGGAGGAGCACGGCTCACGTTATCATTTTTGCGGCAGAGATACTGGATCGTCGGAGGAGTACAAGCTGTGAAAAAACGCTTGCGAAGCTGCATAACATGCAAAAAACACAACCCTAACATTCGCAGTCAGATTATGGGAGACCTTCCATCATCTAGAACAAACCCTTCCCGACCGTTCTATCATACCGGTGTGGACTTCACGGGCCACGTCGAAGTAAAAGCAAACAAGGGCCGTGGAGTCAGGACGACCAAGGGTTACATAGCAGTGTTTGTGTGCATGGTCACCAAGGCTGTGCACCTAGAGCTGGTCTCAGACTTGACCTCGTCGTCGTTTCTAGCAGCCTTCAGAAGAATGGTATCACGTAGATGTACCCCACGCCACGTTTACTGCGATAATGGCACCAACTTCGTGGGAGCATACACAATCCTTCATCAAGAGCACATAGACCTGAAAGAAATCATAGACGAGAGATTTCACAAGGAGATAACTGAAATGGAAATAGAGTTTCTTTTTAACGCGCCCGCTTGGCCCAGCGCAGGCGGTCTCTGGGAGGCAGCCGTCAAAAGTCTAAAACGACACCTCAGAACCATTCTCAGAGGACAAAAGTTCACGTTCGAAGAACTTTCAACGTTGCTAAGTCAAATAGAAGGCTGTCTCAATTCAAGGCCGCTCTGTCCTTTAACCGAAGCTCCCGAGGACTTCAATTATCTAACACCATCGCACTTTTTGTCAAGCGGACCGATCCTAACAATTGTAGAAACGGAAAGAGATCAAAGAACACGTTGGCATTACACGCAGAGAATATGCCGAGAAATATGGAAGAGATGGAGTACCGAATACCTTACTCAGTTATCGCAAAGAGCAAAATGGAGAAAAGCACAAGACAACGTCAAAATCAACGACTTAGCAATGATTCATGACGCCAATTTACCTCCTGGAAAATGGGCCATGGGTCGAGTGGTCGAGGTACACCCTGGCAAGGACGGTCACGTGCGTGTTGTCACCTTAAAAACCAAGAATAGTTACATCAAGCGACCTATCATAAAATTATCTGTTTTACCCATAGAAACATCAGACAGTGCAATCGACAACACCAACATGCCGCAACCCGAGACAGTCGTACCCGATAAAGAATCTACTTCAAAGAGAAAACCAGCAACTACGCAGAAAACAGCAAAATATTCGAATAAACTATCATTTCCATCAATTGCGCTGACACTACTGTATTTCATGTCAATATTATCACCATCGAAAGCACCCTTCAATATAACATCGCTTAACAAAAATCAAGCCATATATTTGGACCCCATATCCGAAATGCAAATGGTTCTCAACAAATGGACCCTAATAGTCTATTACGACATGTCACCGTACTGGGAAGGATTAAAGGCTTACGAGAAGATAACAAAACACCTGAATAGCACGTGCCCAGATACAGAAAACAATAACTGAACATGATCCTCTCTCAGTTAGCGCACGAGTACAACGAGTTACAGTATTATAACAACATTTTACTATCGCAGCAGTTTAGCGGCCGCTCGCCGCACGCCAGACAGCGTCGCGGGCTTATCAACGGAGTCGGCTATATAGCAAATAGCCTCTTCGGAGTATTGGACGAGCGATTCGCCGAACAATATGCCAAGGATATCAACCATATGAAACAGAATCAAGACCATCTAGCAAGTTTGTGGCAAAACCAAACATCCATAGTAGAAGCAGAATCCAATCTACTTTTAAGAACCACAGAAATTATGTAAAAACACCATAAACATATCAACAAACAGATTTTGACACTCAAACTATCCAATGACGCCCTAAAAGGTGAAGTCAATCGCATAGCAACAATGCAAGATTTTATGTTACTATCGTTATCAGCGAGCAATTTGGTACACAACTTAAAATCTACTCAGGACAATTTATTAGAAGCGCTTACAGATATCCATCACGGACAATTACATTTACTTACATCAGAACAGTTTATCCATGAGTTGTATATTATATCAGGACATGTCTCAAGTGAAGTTAGACTCCCTATTGACGATTTACAAAGAGATGTGAGGCAATTATACAAGCTTATCAAAGTCAAGGCCAGAATGACCAAGCAATATTTGCTTTTTGAGATGACATTTCCTCTAATTAGCAGAGACAAGTACAAATTGTATCGAGTTATTCCTGTCCCGCAACAAACAAACAAAACCATGGTCACCGTAGTTCCGGTAGCGGATTACATCGCAATGAACATTGGCAAAGAAACCTACCTAACGATGACTCATAATGAATTATCATTGACGTGTACACTTCACGACGCAATATATTTATGAGATCAGCAGAGACCTGTGTATCATTGGTCGAATAGTAACAATCTTTGCGAGATGAATGTAGAGACTCAGCAATGTAAAGTCCATCGTACAGCGTGTAGAAATATATGGCAGCCACTGTCTACACCGACACAATACCTGTACTTTTGTTGCGACGTATACACTATCAAGATTGTTTGCAAAGAAGACATGACATTGCAAAAACTCAGCATGGGTGGAATCATCTCTTTAGAACCAAGTTGCATGATAAAAGGACACGATTTCAGCTTGACCTCGCACAGAAACTACCAAAACCAGCTCAACATCAGTACACCCATGTTCATACCCCAAATTGACCATATCAACCACATGATCAATATAACGATTCCAGAAGAAGAGGTCGTCGATAATGATTCCAAGGAGCTAACTACAATTATTGATCAGCTAAAACAACAAATTAAAGATATCAAAGCAAGCTCTCTACCCAACGTCGAGCTATCGACCCATGATATCCACCAATACACTGGCATCTCCCTCATGATGGTCGGTGCTCTGATCGTAGGCGGAGATCCTACTTTGGAAACGATACCAACAACGACGAGTTATCACCCCGGACATCGAACTGCAATCCATGACGAGCAGCGTAGCAGAGCGCCGCAACCACCAACGTCAAAACGAAGATGTCCTACAACCAACTAAAGACAGAGTGAACAAAGCGTGTTCGCCTATAAATTTTAAACGCCCCGATTTACGTCTCTAATAATATATTTGATTTATTTTTCCTTTATTTTTGTACAATTTTCTTTTCTCTCGGTGGCGAATATGTACAAGCAAGTTGCACAAATGTTACCACGCGCGTCCCTATGACGTAGCGTAAGTTGACCCGCGTTATTACGTATTCACACACATTGCATTTTATAAGGCATTATACACATTATAACAGTTTATTATCTTCAGTACAATAAAACCTCTTAAGCAGATCAGTTGTGTATTCCTTCATACCAACCAGCAGCAATTTGTACTCGCAACAAATATCAATTCAATGTTGGTGAACACAATAACAGGAACCATGTTGGACAATGAGACATTCCGTATTGCCATTTGTCTTCGTTTAGGTGCTCCGTGTGTTTCTCCACATCGATGTCATTGTGGAGAAGATGTCGATAGCCTCAGCCACCATGGGCTATCTTGCAGCAGAAGCGCTGGTAGAATTCCTCGTCATGCCCATCTGAATGATATAATCCGTCGTGGTCTTGTCGCGACTGGCGTACCAGCTGTACTTGAACTAAATAGTTTGGTACGCGACGACGGTAAGAGACCTGATGGTATGTCATTGTTGCCTTGAAAAATGAGTAGGCCTTTGGTGTGGAACGCAACCTGCGTAGTCACCCTCGCGCCATCACATGTTCCAAGCACGGGAGGCCATGCTGGCGCTGCTGCTGCAATTGCGGAAACCCTCAAACGGCGCAAATACAGTAATTTAATAAGTAATTACGTGTTTGAGCTGTTTGGGGTGGAAACGCTAGGCGCATGGGGTCCGAGCGCTCGTTCTCTATTCTGGGCAATTTCTAAACGATTAATCGACGTCTCACGTGACCAAAAGGCTGATTTATTGTTTGCTCAAAGAATCAGCATTACCATCCTGCGTGGCAATGCTGCCAGCCTTCTGGGCACGCAACCCGATGACATTGATGCGGAGGTATTTTACGACGCCTAAACCATGTAAATATTTTCACTTTCTTAATTAGTTTTTATGGTTTTTGTATTAGATTCGATTAGATTAAGCTTTATTTATACTCGTATACTACTTATAAATTATGTTACTTTAATATTCTAACTTAAGTAAAAAGTATAAAACATTAATAAAAAAAAATGTGATTCATTGCGGATAGGTATATGAAATTCGAATCAATTTTGCGTTGGTAAACAAAATATTGTCTGCATGTTTTAAATCAATGGTATTATTCAGTTTAAAAATATATCATCAATAGTTTTACACGTTTCTCAAATTTTATTGTTCTTAAATTCATGGTTTTATTAGAATTACTATTTTCTTATATTTACATATCATACATACATATCGTCACGCCTTTTATCACCGAAGGGGTAGGCAGAGGTGTATTTCACACCCACTTTTCGCCAGATATACTTTAGTCCCACGTAATAAGGGGCGAGCCTATTGCCGTACCGGGCACATTTCCAGACTCCGTGCTGCTACTGTGCTACTGAGAATTTCATGACAGAAAAACCCAATAACACTGCCCGACCCAGGAATCGAACCCGGGACCTCCCAATCCCACGCGCACATTTATGCCGCGAGACCAACGAGGCAGTCGTATAGGGTTTGATGTCGAGTTTTCCGTCTCTACGCAAAGATGGTATTTGCATCGTGTTATCCCTTAGTCCCCTCTTACGACACCCACGGGAAGATAGGGGGTGGTGACACTTGTATTCTATGCCGTCAACCACACGGCAATATGCCGTCAACCACACGGCAATATGCCGTCAACCACACGGCAAAATATTATATTTATATCTTATATTTTCTAACACAAATATGATGTGCCGGGAGCATGCAGTTTCCTACCCAAAAACAACACGTTAGGCGCCAATATCACACAAGATATTAGTCAGGTGGCACAGCAGCTTGAGCCAAACATTCAAATAAATGTCACAATTAGTTAAATTATAATAACAATACTGCCTCAGTGGTACAGTGAATGCGTCCGCGTTAGGTCCCAGGTTCGATTTCCGAGTCGGGCAAAAAGAATGTTACTAAGATTTTCCGA
Organism: Euclidia mi; assembly: GCA_944739405.2. NCBI lineage: Eukaryota > Metazoa > Arthropoda > Insecta > Lepidoptera > Erebidae > Euclidia > Euclidia mi. The sequence goes on along the minus strand of OX123193.2, from coordinate 72,520,481 downwards.
AATCTCAGTAGCAGCACGGAGTCTGACAAAGTGCTCGGCAACGGCTAAAGGCCCGCCCCCTTCTACGTGGGAGCTAAATATTCGTAACATGGCGAAATGTGGGTGTCATATTCACCTCCACCTACCCCTTGGGGAATACAATGAAAAAAAGAAAAGAAATAGAGCCACATTGACCATATTATTTTTAGAAATGTATTATTCTGTTGAACATAACTTAATGCCAGTTTCTGACGAGTTCTTAACATAATTCAAGTACAGATAGTTGAAACGACTCTTCTTATATAAGAGACATTCAAATATGTGTATCAACTTTTCTCACGCAAGAACGACCTGAATAACATACACTTAGGTAACTTTTGGGCAACTTTTATATATTATTGTCAGTCTTGATTTTCCCAAAGGAAATTCTCGAAGATGTAAACAAAGGTTCCTACATATTAAAACAGGTACAGTTTTTGAGACTAGATATACTCATACTCAAAAGATAGTCAATCTGTTTGTCTGGGTCATCCTAATAGGTATATCTGTCATGTAGTAAAAACGTGGATCCTAATGTATGATCATTTGTAAGAATGAGCTACTATACAAGTATTTTACTAGAATTTTAAGGTTATTTGGTTCCTTTGTTGGACAAAACTTCATTGATTTTTGACTGAACATGTCTGTAAGCGGTGTGAATTCAGTGGTTTCATTATTAATTATTGGATTATGTACAAAATATGACTTAAGATTTACCATATTCTACTATACACATTATTATACAGCAGCTAAAATTAGAGTAATTTACTTGTCAAGAAAACTCGTTCAAGAAATTCATAGCAACGTTCATGAACCACCCGAAGTTACTACAAGTCGATTTTTTTTTATTAACCTATCATAATAATATCGAAGTAACTGTGAACACAGCCTAGAAAAACTGCCACCCACCTGATTTATAAGGCTTAGCCGTTCTCAATAGCCTGAGTAAATACTATTACAAACTGACAAGTAATACTGTGGGAGTTCTATTGGTATGAAGTTCTTTTATACTTTGTACGGTAAGTTTTAAATTGTATAATTTCTTTAGATTACGTTTTTTATGTCTGTCGTAATATTATGTAGATTGCTCGTCTAGATTCATGTTGTAAGTTCGTGTAGACGCTACCTTTGGTGGTGCAAGGAGATAATAAAGCAGAGAGGTGCAACGCTAAGAGCTGTTACTAAGAATTTACATATTGTAACTTGACTTGTGATAGTTTAAATTTGCCATAAAGCGACCTGTTATGACTTCTGAGAATAAAATTGAAGAAATACATATTTTTTTTATTTAAATTATTTAATTTATTTGACTTTTTAGGGACACATAATATAATGGTACAAAGGCAGTGTTTTTGAACCCAAGACCCTCTGCATAATAGGCTGTATTTTTTTTCTCCACTGAGATATTGCTGCGTGCTATATCAACATTTAGAGCATTAAACATGTTAAGATGTTGATATAAAAACGAAACAAACGTATAGATAAAGGACCGTTCCATTAATTCTGGTTGAGTTCGGATTTACAGCTCTCACATACAAGTTTAAGTACCGTGGTATAGCGGTTTGCTAATGGTGTTTTCTTCACATTTATTTTGTTTGTCGTCCTTCTGATAAACATTAAAACTAATCTCGTTGCATGAGGTGGAAACCTTGGATGAGTGAATTTTTCAGACTCGTTTACAAAGAAAAATATGTTTTATCTACTTGGTTTAACAGGTATTTGCTGCCCGTTCTCACAGCGAGCACGACTGGGTTCATCATGTAGTAAAACGCACCAGACTGCATATATTATATTCTTTAACATCCATCTTTCTATTTCTCCTTTTTTTGTCATAGGACATAGTACACATGTAGATTCAGTAGAAGTCGATGTCACTGAATTTTACAATGGTGTATGTTGTACGGCCTGCGCTATATGTTGAAAGGTTTGTACATATATATAAGTAAAATAAATGAGAAAGAGATAATAATATCTAAAACTGGCAATAAAATTGTAGCTTATATGATTATGTTGTCATAAAATCCATATTATTGATTGTAATAAAATATCATAATAATTATTATAACAAATATTAAGAGTCTGAATACATTAACATTTAATTTAAATGATACCCAGACACAAGATACATCGCGAATATAACTGTACAGATATATAAAAAATACAGACATCTTCAAAGGCCCGATTTTCTGTTGTTATCCGATTACATGCCTTTGAATAATATATTATTATTGATAGAGATCAATGTTATCAAGATCAATCTTGTACCGATTGTGCAGTTCGGCATTGAGATGTCTCAGATAGAGCGCTATTAAAACATTTACAGACATTAATATAATTACGAATACAAGCACAGCTTCATATCCGCTCCATGAAAACTGAAATATTATGATAAGTGATTTTAGTGCTTAAATTCTCGTAGGTACGTACGCCTAATAAAACAGTAAATTTGCAAGTCTGTCACTGTTATTCTCAGTCATATATGATAGAATATAATAACCTTTCAATCAGGTTCGGTGTAGTTAAAGTGAAATCATCATCATCATTAGCCTGTATCAGTTCACTAATAGACGTAGGCCTCCCCATTGTACGCCAATAAGCTTGGTCTTCAGCTTTCCGCCTCCAGTCTCTACCCGCTGCTCTACGTATAACATACTGGGTATAAAGGACCGCGTACCGTTAACTAATACCCATGATTCAGTACATGGTACTGAGGCACTTGGCAGTAAGATTTTCCGGATAATTCGACCGCCAAGGGCTTCAGTATCAAGTTTCATTTTCGGTCCTACACCCTGTATAGTGAAGTAAAGTTTAGAAATTAAAACCCAACAACTAATAAAACCGCGTGCTATTTGATTTAAAGACTTGAAGATTAATTTCAATGTATTTTATGCGAGTCTATAATTTTGACTATATTAAATTAAATAATATAATTTAAGAAAGAAACCTTCATTACTTTTGGACAAAGTTAGCAGTTTTGTAAATATATTGAATTTTATTTTTAAAATACGCTGTCTATGTAGTTAATTTTACAAATATTTCATGTTTGTCGTTTCGTAACTTTCTATGTTCAGCAATAGAAGATACGTTTTTATTACATTAAATAACTAATATATAAGTTGATATTAGCTGCCAATTACCAAAACTGCGAATACTCCAAAACAAATCTTAGATCACTGCGTGTCGTAGAACTCAATACTTACCAAATTCAATAAAAAAGGAACTGAGCACCGAAAATATTTATTGTCTTTTCACAAAGCGTTGTAAAATGTCCAAATAATTGTGTAAGCCAATAACCAATAACCTGGCAAACAAAGGACCTATAAACTCGACCGCTTCTAAATTCAATGGCACGACTGGCAATGATCCAGGATGCAAGACACCAGCAACTCTCTAGGAATGTTTATCTGTTTTAACTTGAAGTATATCTTTATTTTAGAATGCAGTTAACACTGTTACGTAATTAAAAGGACGTTAGGGAATGTGCTAATTAAACTGCTAATAACTGGTATTGTAGTATTCTAAAATACAGTTACTGTAACAAGGCGTTTATGAATAGCCAAAACGTGTCCAAAAAGGCACGTTTGGCTGTCCATAGGAGTAGGTACTAACACCCCTCGTGTTAGTACCTACTCTTATGTATGGTAGTGATAGTTGGGTATGGCAGAAGAGTCATGAAAGTAGAATAAATGCTGTAGAAATGAGAGCACTGCGAAGTATGTGTGGTGTTTCTTTGACTGACAAAGTAAAGAATTGTGTGATAAGAGAGTGTTGTGGGGTAAAAGAAGATGTAGTGACAAGCATCGAGAAAGGTATGCTAAGATGGTTTGGACACGTGGAGAGGATGGATGACGAAAGACTGACCAAGCAGATATATAAGGCAAGTGTGGAAGGGACAGGACGAAGGGGAAGACCTAGGCGGACGTTCTCTGACCAGATTTGAGACATCCTAAAAACATGACAGGTTAGAAGCACCCTGAATAGAAGAGCATGCATGAAGAATCTGATGGGAGTGAATGTGAAGCAAGAGAGATATGTCAAGATCGTTGCAAATGGCGCTCCGTAGTCTCTGCCTACCCCTCTGGGAAACAGGCGTGAGTCTATGTATGTATGTATGTAACAAGGTTCCGCTGGGTTTTCTTTGTCGCAAACGAAAGTGGAATAATTCTGTACATGCAAAGTTAATATCGAAAGCAGTTTACACAATAGCGACGGCTTCATTATGGGTTCGTTCAAAGAGCAGTAATATGGTTGATATTTGTCTTTTTTTGTTATGCTACCATTACTGCTTCTGCTGCTTCCGTGGTGCTTGGTTTGGATTCGACTTGAGCGGATTTGTATCTTTGTAAACGCAATAATAAATCTTCTTTCTTTCAAAGTATTAAACATCGGATATAATTTACTCCCAGAAACAAATATTTACAATGTTGACACTAATAAAAATACTTGCATTCATAAATACAAGAAACATTACTAAGACTTGTTTGTAGTATACGAAGTACTGGATTTAACGTAAAATCTAAACCAAAACTGATAAAAGATAATAATCTACATTGATCCAGTCTCGAAACAAGCATCTCCAGAGACTTTCCATGGCGAAGATTTTTATCGTGTAATTTTAACACAGGTGCAAGGTGAATTCTTGTTATCTTGTACACGAGGAAGATGCTAATACATTTCTTGCTTAGAATACAAGGTCCGCTAAATATGAAACACGATAAACAAAATCTTACTGTATACCTTAAAGCTGAAGAGTTGAATTAATCTAAGAGTTATAAAAAAATATATAAAAACGTTTTAACACTTTGTAGCCGTAGCTACATACAACTAAGGCCATCTAGCGAGCGACGAAGAAGTCTCAACAACTATCCGACATCTATCGGAAACAATGCGACGGGAAACAAAGTGCTGAATCGCGCAAGCGGAGTTCGCACACAAAGTTGTCTTATATAGAACTTCTCAAATACGACCGACGGACTGACAGTCCACCAGGCACGATCACCTAGCCTGGTTAGAGGATCCTCCCTCTAGTTGGAGGAACACCACACCTTTCTTCCAACAACTTGACAACACAATATTTCAGAAGGATAATAAAAATAAACATCACGCTATGACCCTTTTACTGATATCAAATTTAAATAATTTTGAATTCGATATGAAATTAATAATTCAAAACAAATTTCACCAATCATCATTACGTTTCCATGCAAAATTTTTATCGCACCTAACAAATATTTAGACAAAAGAAACAATATCATCAAAATTGGCACTAAGTGTTTACAATATAAACCTGCCCCAAGAAAAAGAAAAGAAAATCTTAGTTAAGCTCCAATAGGGTTCCCAAATCTAAACATTCAGCTGAATCAGAATATTTACCAAGGATTTGTATATCTATATATATGATACCGTTGTCAATCTTTGAAAAGCGAGCCCGAACACAGATTAAGATACGTTCAATAGATAAATGTTGGATCAGTTTTCATCAAGCTTTTGTATCACAAGAGCGCTTAAGGCAATCTTCATCTACATTTATATGGACGTGGTTTACACATTGTTGTGTTTCTTGTGAAGCTATAACTTTTGCATACAATAAAGTTAAGTACATCGTGCGGGTGCTGTCTGTATCGTTGTTTACGTTATTGTCTAGTCTCAGACTATTAGTTTGGTCGTCATGGCGATTTGCGGTTGAATTCAAGAGGCATGTGACCTTCTTGGTTATTTTAGTTTTCTGTATGTTTGTTATATGAGGCGGATATATGGTTATAATGCGTAGATGGACATAGCACGATTTCATAATAATTGGCCAGTCTGACACATAATTCTAATTTAGAGTAAGACCCTAATAGATAGAAGCGTAGCCGATTTTAACCACATACCCTAAAAGTAGGCATTTCAAACACAATTATTCCTATAAACTCTCGCCTTTATTTCCATACAACAGATACAAACAAATTTCAACGGAATCAAAATTAAATCAACGACACATCACATTATTTTATTAAATTCCCAAATCAACAGTGGGATCATAAATCTCAAACCCGCCTAAATAAATTTGCCATCACTTGACAGTAGCATCCGAATTCCTTCCTTTTCCTTTCTGCATGTTTTCGCGTACGTGCATTGAAATGGATTTCTGCACATTCCCTTAGGAGCAGTGACAGGATCATTTAAAAAGGCATTGGAATCGTTCCTAAACAATTGTTTCCGTGCCGAAGAGGAATTAAAGAAATATCTTTATGCCGCCGTAAAACGACTGAGATAAGATTGCGAACAGTTTTAAAGAAGAATAGTGTAGCTGGAGTACTTAAGGAATAAGACGCAGTCTCTACTGAAAGAGGTCGTCATTCTTTTTGCAAATATAATATATATGTATTATAAATATCGTTCAAGTCGAACATGGATAAGATTTTATTTTGTGCACTCATGCATTGGATTCATTTTGATACGTTAGCAAAAAAATGATAGTTGATGATTATTAAACCTGTCACGTCGTCACTGTCTTTCATGGCCACGACTTCTGCAAAGAAATCGAAACGTATCGAAACGCTAGTAATAATTTTTTTTATATCTAATGTAATCTCAGTTGCGGTCGCGATAAAATCTGTAAACTGTATTTTTATAATTAAAACGTTGAAAGTTGTGTAAAATAGATAAAGATACGCTATCTATACGTCTCTCATCTAGATTAAATCGAATAGCACAATATTAGTTAGTTACAAAAAAATACACTAAGACGTTATATGTAGACAGTATTTCATATCTTCAAGCAGCCTATGGACACCGATAAAATTGTATTATTTCATAGCTCTCACATGCTTGCGGCTACTCCCATTATGCATATAGCTAGCTCGTAATCGCTACCCGCGGTTCATAGTGTGATGCTAATATTATTATATCTTTCACGTTCTTTTACTTTGATAAATAGACTATAAGGCAAAAAATAGTTTTTCTAGCAGAACCATTCATCCATACATCCTTACAAACATTTATAAGTAGCTAGGTGAAAGTCTTGGATCCTACCGGGATAAAAATAAAACGATGGTAGTGATAATTTGTATTTGAAATTGTAGTGGTATTTACTCACGCCTTGGATTTATAATGCTGTCGCCTCTGTACATAAGTTACGAACATCCGAAAATAACATTTCTGATGTTAAATTTCACTGCGGCAAAAGAGTACCGGTGTTGTGGGCTCCACTAAACGTATTATTATCACTTAAGTCTGTTTTATATACAGGGTTAGTCGCCGTCTCCTTTGATATTTTTTATTGGGTCTCTGAGTCTAGGTAGACCGTGTACGGTGATTATTGTTGATTTATGACTCAGCATTTTCTTATACTTCACAGAGAATAGAGGAAGGTTATAGTTTTTGTCCAGTTCTTAAACTATTACCTAGTTACCGTATCATGTCTGCACCATCGTCTCCCTTGACACTAGGCTTTGGGTTTGACTTTAGCAGATTAGTATTTTTGTAAATGAATATGAAAATGGTCATTTTTATTCCAAAGTTTCTGAATAAACAAATGTGGTAGGCTAACTTGCGCCGTATTTTTGTTTTATTGCTTCCAGTTTTTGGAGCTGAAATTACTAGAATACACTTTCTTAAGATCAAAGCTCTGGTAAGGGAAATGTACTTTTAAATATTAAATGTTAGTTTTTGTATTATTCAAGTTCAACAGTGAACTAAGCAATGTTTTCGAGAATATTCTAGCACATAACATATTTGCGTAGACGACGTAAGATATTTACTTTCTGACACGATACAAATATAAAATGGGATGATTTGGGGTGGTGTCATTCCGCATTCTTAATTCGTCACTACACGGACAAATCGACTTAAGCCTATCCATACTGTATTTTAAGTAACAGGCATGATTCTTTGTTCTGCGTGTGAGTGTAATTTATCTTAAATATGTATATGATATAACTATGTAATAATATAACGTTATATAATAATATAACTATGCTTTGATACCCTTGTACAGGCTCTGCCTGCTAAGCTTGGGATCAGACTTCTGTGTTAGTTTTCCGAAGATATTTGTTTTTTTTTATATTATACATCTTATTGAATGAACTCAACTAACAGAAAAGTAACCTATATATTGTACAGGTCTCCCAAAGTGATAATGCGCATATAAATCTTCGTCACTGTTCGGCAACGGTCGTATTCCCCGAGCGTCGGAAGACGATATGTATATAGAGTTGTTAAGTGCATAATTTAGTAAAATTATGTTTTTTGTGCTAAAAAAAATAAATATTGATTTATCAGTAAAGAAATTTGATTCGACAGTTCCATATAAGTAAATAGTGAAGAAAACCACACGATAGTGAATATGCTACAATTTTTGTTGAATTGATTTACTTCGATTATAATACTTTTTAAGTGTCTTGCTGTAGCTGGTGTAATGATGGAAGAAAAGAAGGTTTAAGTAATACAAGGTTTATATTAATAATAATAATAACCCCCCTCTGGGGCAGTCGTTATCTCATCATGAGACTGACGCAATCTCAGAGGGCAGAGTAACAGCTTTCAAACATCACCTTTGTCTTGTGATATATATTACAGGATAGAAAGAAAGCTTACAAACCGCAGGGCAGCTTTGTGGCGAGCTGAATGTGTGTGGCGACACTGCGGTCCCGAATACTTCAGGGAGTCGGTCAGGGCCTCGTCTCCGGCTTGCCTTTACTGGCTGGTTGGAGTGGATTTCCAAGAGCGCCCGCAGGACTCTCGACTCTGGCTTGCCTTAGTCGGCCGGCCAGAGGGAAGTCGCAAGAGCTATTTGCTCGGGGGTGGAAGTGTCATTGTCAAGGGCGTAATTACGGGGAAACCCGCTCCGAGTCACAAGACCCGCGATGGCGAAACCGGTGCCGCACCGCTCTACACCCTTAGCCGCTCACACCGGTGTTGCCCTCTTGTTGCTTTTATGGTAGAGTTTGTTTGCCTTGGCGGCTATTTAGAGAGGGTCCATCTAGTGAGCTGGCGAGTCACCGTCTGCCCCTTTTCGACGTACTATAAGAGTACTTAGGGCAGACGCCGGCATTCATCCATAGTTTTCATCTAAACCTATCCATTAAACACCCATCCCAATAGCCCAGAGTAATTAGTTTCCATATAAGTAGCAATAGGCCCTCACCTACTGCGGCTAACCCGTGACTGTACTTAATAGTGCGGTGATGGAGGCACCTCAGTAGGTGTTCCATTACATTCTAGATTAAAACTCTCAAAGGGCCTCTGCGCGTTGGACCTATGTCTCCGTGTACGCCTGCCAAAGGGCCGGGTATTGTTCTAACAAATTAGAATAATACCCGAGAAAGAGAAACAATTAATAATAATAATAATATTTATTGGCATCAGACATTATTACAAAGCTGTATACATATCTTAAAATGAAATACTTTTGTTTGGGTTCGATAGATACAATTAGACCAATGCCCCCCGAGCTAGGAAATTCCTGTGTTATGTGATATATATTAGAAGAAGAAAAATGGTTTTCAAACACAGGTTACATTAAAATCTTAGAAATCTAATCTTAACATCTCAGTTCAAAAGTATTTACAGCAGTGATCATTCCAGAATAATATTACAATTACAAAAAAATAATCAGAATCAGGGAGGATCTCTATTCCTGACATCGTAGATTCATCAGAACTTTCATTATGCTCTTGTTCATTGACACTTTCCTCACTGCTATCACCCGTGTAAATAATCATTTCATCAGAAAAACTATCGATTCTTGGGTCAAATTTTCTATATTCATCTTCGCATTTAACAGCATGATCACAAACTTTTTTCCATTCTTCTGGTCCTATATTATTGTTTTTTTCTAATATAGCATCTTTAACTGACGTGACAGTCATTGCAATATTTTTTTTGGCTACGTGTTGCTTTATTTGGGACCAAATATTTTCAATGGGGTTAAAATCGGGATGATATGGTGGCAATCGTATAATTTGATGCCCACGTTCCTTCATTATACGGTAAATGACAAATTCTGTGTATTTATCTTTATGTCTTTTTATAATTTCATACAAATCGGGTTTCAGTTTCTTTAGGTCATGCGGAATGTTGTGTTGTTGTAACCAAGCTATCATTTGTGGTTTAGGTGTGTTTGAGTTTGGTGGTTTCACAGACAGCTTATTATGATATGGGGCGTTGTCAATTACCAACACACTATTTGAAGGCAAGTTAGGAATCAATTGATTGCGTAGCCAAGCTTGATAACGTTCCGCGTTTATTTCTTTATGATAATCACCTTCTGAGTCGACACATATATGTTACATTAGAGCCCCTGGGACGAAGCCTTTTTCATTGCCTGCGTGTACAATAATTATTCTCTCTCCTTTGGAAATGGGTTGTTTGATACCTTTTTTGCTGCTATCTTGCCATGTATGCACGTATGACTCGTTCATAAACACTATATTTCTACCAGAATTTCTTAGCTGCTGTATTTCTCTGAGATATTTGATCCCTTTTAAACGTATATCATGCTTTTCCATAAGTAACCGTCTGTTATTTTCAGTTTTCAGAAACCTAAACCCCATTTCTTTCAAGATCAGCCTTAAAGTCTCTGCACAGCCTTTGAAATTAATAGCTTCGATCAACTTTTTTCTCAAATTATTTACAGTCCCAACTGTGTTCTTTGAGGGTCAAGTGAAAATTTTATATCATATTACGAATAACACAGTAGTCGAAATCATCAAGTCCCAGCCGAAATCTACTTTTGGGTTTTACTTTTTTCGGTGTGGAAAATTTCATTGATTGATTCTGTTTCTTTTCGTTTAAAATATTAGTCAAAGTTCGTCATGAAATTCCTGTAGCTTTTGTAACACGGTCCTGAATTTTTTTTAAATAACTATCATGGTCTTTTTTGAAAACACTGGCTTCATTTAAGAAATAAAGGTACACATTAAATACCATTTGCCGTGCTTGTAACTTAAGTGGCTTTCCACGTTTAAATTCATCCATTCTGGAAGAATACGTCTGAAAGAAAATGGTATGGGCAGAGTTAGACATATTTTTATTTATTTGTTATATTATTGCATTATGTACTAATATACTTTATAATATTATTTATTCCTATATCTATTTGTTTATTGTGTGTATCTTTTTAAAATGTTTTTTGTAGCACTTAATATGTATTTAAAGTAGGTATTTTTAATTTTTTAATATTAACAAACCGTGAAAAATGTTAGTATATTTTATTACCTATTTTACAAAATAAACTATTTAAATTTGAATAACATAATTAAATTCATAGGGTTCCCACCAAGAACTTAGGGTCCCAAGCCAACCAAACCTGCAAGTGGTGCACCTGCCGATCAACGGACGAGGCTCTGGCAAACAAAATGTCCCAATAAGCGGCAATAGGCTCGCCACCTATTACGTGGGATCAAAACACTGGCAAAAAGTGGGCGTTTAATATGCCTCTGCCTACCCCTTCGGGGAAACAGGCGTGAGTCTATGTATGTATGTATGTATGCATAATTAAATTCACCTTTGAAAACAAAACCAAGAAGGTAGGGTAATAGCAACTCTATATAATTCCGCACAGAGAGAACACGTGCAGTCACCACCATTATATAAAGACGACTGACGGACCTTTGACGGACCGGCGACCGCTGCCGACCGCCCGAATTGTTTTCGATTGTGTACACATAATATTCACTCCTATTTCTTTCGAACAAGGTGCAAAATGCAAGTGCATTATTTAGGGCTCTTACAATTCAATGATTCGGGTGTTTCCGGGAATACGACAATTAACGAAGATCTGCATGCGCATTATTAATTTGGGAGTACTGTACATTTAGAATACTCGGATTACCTTATCCCGACTAAAGGAATCATAACGGAGATTAGGTCTCGAGCGAAAAGTCTAAATATAAAAACATTTCCCAAAAACAAAGGTTGTAAGATAGGCAGATTTTCAGTCAAAATAATAAAATCCGATATTATAAAAGGTCTTGTGTTAACGTACTTATTTTCATTATTCTCGTACTACGATCTAGAAATGTGCGTTAAAATCGCGTATAAAACCTACACACTGCAATAATCAGCTCGGCTTTGCCAAAATACTAGTAAAAAGTATTAGTATTCTAGAGGCATTCGTTTCTTCCATAGTAGATAGGTACTTTTGAGGAGACGGCCCCACTTGAGGCGTTTATTGAAATCATTATTAGTTCCTCCGATACAGTAGCTGCGATTTTATTGTACTTTATTATAGTAATAAAGAGGTACTTTTTCTAATGGTAAAGTGTTTGTACTAATGGTCTGGTTTATAATATGGCCTAGGTGCCTAACATTAGCGAGTATTAAAACTGATGATGCTAATCTGGTTGTTGCCACGCAATCTAACTTTTTGACGTCTTGGCTCTGTGTCTGTATTAAATTATATAAATTTCAATAATTTTTTTGTGTTATTTCATCTTACAATTGGCAACGAAACTTTCTTTCTGTCTGTATTATCAAACCAATTTATGGTTGGTTTTACGAGCTCTATCTGTAAATAAAAATTTATAAGCAAATTCCAAGCTATCGATTGACTGATTAAATAATTCCGTAGCATTACCTCTTATAATAAACTACAGGACTTAACTTTGATTTCTAAGACTTTCGTGGAACTGAATATAAAAAAGAAATCATTCATCAATACTTTGACGTCGAATATACACAAGAACCGAACCCACTATTTATTTCCTCGTTTGCGTTGATTTCATCAATTTGCCGGCCCACTGTCGGTCGTTTCAATCTGTAAGAACGGAACATTTTTAGTCCCGTCAAACTAATTCACTCGTCCAAGTTTTTGTAGGCATCGGCATTTTCCGTCAATAATTTTACATCAACAGAGTATTAAAGATATTTGGCGGCTCTGAAGTCTCTTTCAATTTCTGAAAGCTAAAAATAAATATATTTTCGGAATATTTATTTTTAGCTTTCAGAAATTGAATAAATATATTCGCGGAAGTGTGCTTCAATCTTACTAAGCTTGTGATACACGCGCAAAAGATCTGTCATGTTTCCCTTGCGTTTTATTTGGAAAATAATTATTGACTATTTCTCAGAAATCGTTCCCAAAATTATCATGACATGTAGTGGTTTTCAGTGGTGATAAATTAATTTAGCTAGATTTACGAAAAACAAAATTGGTTATTCTATTTATCAGATTTGGATACTTCTTGTCCTGATACATAGTAGTGTGGCACCATACATCAACTGTATCATCATCATTGGTGAAAGCTAGTACTGGTCTACACTACAGTAGTTATTTTATATTATGTTCTTAAATAAAATACAGAAGTGTTTATACTCCACTAGATTATTTTCTTCAGTTGATGAATTGTTACAACAGCCAAAAGACAAACCAAATAATAGCGATAAAAGAACAGCCAAAATATATTTTGTGTAAGTCTTTCAAGGTGTTGTACTCTGTGACAAACCGTCGACATTGAGTATACTGAACGTTTTCACGATTAGACAGTCCACTGTCTTCTAAAATACTTCGAAATTTGCGTAGTCTCCCACTCTCAAAAATTTGAGGCGCAATGAAGTCCAGCCACTTTAGCACTAAGCGGAATAAATATTTTTTTCCTGTAGTTGCCTACTATGTTACTTAGTTTTAGCTTACTCTATTCCAATCATACGGCTGATCAGTTTTAAAATAAAACCACCCTAGTTCAGGTCTTTAGTGGATGTGCCACTGGATATGTTAAAAGGAATGTCACGTTTTTTTATTCGGCCACCATTTTGGTACACATGACACATGACATACCGATGCATTGAAAATTCAAGTAGAATTCGGGTGTAAAAAGTTTTCTGTACCACAAAAACCTGCTGGGCTGTTAGTTGGCAAGTTGGAATGTTGAAGTTTGGGGCCTGTACTGCTTTTATTGGCTAAAACTATCTCATAATCAAACTTCTAGCGTTACGCTTTTTGTCTCGGCGTCCGGTATCATACACCTATTTTACAACCTAACATGTCGTGATATTTCATTGTTCACGATTTCATAACTAGTCAGTGAGTACCTTTTTTTTGTATGTGTATTACTTTTTTCTTTTTTGTATTTCCTTTTGGTCTTTACTGTCAAACTATGTTGTATTTTTATTGGTGTGTCTAATAAATGTTTATTTTTTTCTTTCTTTCTTTCTTGATGACCAAACCCTTTTTTTGAGTCTTAAGGGAACTAAAATTACCTTACTGAAATTCAGATTCAGGACCGACCAACTGATTATATAAACCGGGATTCAAAATAATCCGCGAGCGAGTATGATGCCGACCACATCACAGCAATGTTGCAAACACAGCAGTCGCGAACCCGTATGAGTTCGTTCAGCCACGACGCCTACCAAAACTGACATCGAACCATCTCGCAACCACTAGTGACAACGCAGCCACATCTACATTTTATGGGCAACACAACTCACAGGAAGCCGCAGCGACGCTTTTCGCACATAACCATAGCTGTGCCACCTTCTATCGCGACGTGTCGTAGTTGAGGTACGAGCAATTCAAGCCTAACAGTTTTCAATACAAAATGACATTTCCATTATGCACACACAACGCGATACATATCCGTGAGGTGCGCATAAGTGGCATACGCGACATGCCCCAAACGCGAGCCCGCCGCATGCCAGATTGATGCCGTATTGCATTCTAAAGCATCAGTCACTTCGCGCTCAGTACGCCGAGGCATTCAGCGTACTAATACATTACTGTACCAGCTATGTAATGGTTCGCTGTCGCGAAGTCAACGTGTTGCAAGTGAGTGATAGAACATATTTATTTTTAGCGTCGAACACTACATAAAAAGACATATTCATGGTAGCTTAATTCGGAATGATTAATATTTGCAAACACCTTTCTTATTGGTTAGTAATGAGCGCGATCAAAAAGCCTTACTTTTATCGAGTAGGCCAATTTATATTTAAATATAGCTAAAGGCTGATGTTTACATCAAAAACTTTAAATAATTGTAAAAGCTATTTCAACAAGTGCAGACGACATCAAAAGCGCTCTTGAATTAAGTTAGTTGCAAGCACTTTAATATTGCTAATTAGACGTCATGGGCATAGCCCATTCTGTTTATCTGCATAACAATGCGGTACATATAAATTACTGCTTCTCAATAAGATAAAAAAATATGTCTATATTATATTTTTAATCGTATCTCATTTTATTACAATATTATCTACTAGAATTTTATTTCATGTCGTAAGAGGCAAACGAGCGGAGCGATCGCCTGATGGTAAGTGATTACCACCGTTTATGGACAACCGTATCACGAAAAGAAACACCAGTGCGGTGACGTCCTGGATGGAAAATCATCAGGAGGCTCTCCTTCTGTTATTTTTCTCTCTATTTAGATGGAGAAGAAAAAGTACTGCTTGATATGGCATCTACATTAGAGCGTTATCATATTTCGGTGGGCATGTAAAGCCGTCGGACCCAGTTCTCAAGATTTTGAAGAGACCTTGGAGGCCTGCAGGCGGCCTGTACACTGCGAAACCATAGTTGGCATCGCACCACGTAGTCATACGAAAAAACGATGTTGATTTGGCCTTAAAAATCATGCCTTTTTTACTATTAATTGATTGTTAAACCTAATGTACAACCAGTGAAATATCTGCAACGTATTTAAACGAAACGATCCGAATAGATTTACACTGTACTGTGTAGTTTATTTGGCGCTGACAATTGTACTGGCGACGTTACTGATGGCTAGGACATTACAATTCGATGGGCTGACAAAATAATTGTAGACAAGTATTGTAGACGAAAAGACAGTAATTGTAGACACGGGAACGCAATGGATAATTTAATGTACTAAAAGCGTAGGTAAGCAATTTGATTTGGTAGTTTCTGTGTTGAATGATTTTAATTTTTTAATTATTTTACACAATAAGATGCAAAATGACTTTCCGAAGCTGTTTTCAGAGTACATACTTAGTTAATAATCACTTGCTAAACGGTGGAGGATTACATCGTGAGGAAACCGGTATGTCTGCAAACTCGCACTTTGCCATGTTTCAAGTGCATATAGTTAGTTACACGATTCTAAGTCCAAAACAACCCTTTTTAACATTTTTGTCTGTCTGTATGTCTGTCTTTCTGTTTGTCCGGGGTAATTTGACATTATTTGCTTGTGTGAAACTTGGCTAGACGAAACTATATTTTCATCAGAGCTGTTTGATGACAGATACTGTGTGATACGCAGATATTCGATTGCGATATAATAAGAGCCACGGAGGAGGTGTACTTGTCGCGTATTTAAAAAAATACATTGAGGATCTATGGGTACAATTACAAGTCAACGGGCGGCCTACTCTTAACCTATGTGTTGCTTACCTTCCACTTTATTTACCAGTAAATATTGTTTGCGAGTATTTGTCTAACTGTAATGATATATTTAATAACTCATCGAATCACGCGACCTGTATCTTGGGTGACCACAATCTGGGTGATATTATCTGGTCAAAAGAGGCAGGTATCCCTTTAAACCATAACTGTGAGAAATCTAATTTTTTAAATGACATTTTCCAACTTTCTACTATACGTCAAATCAATTGTGTGATACGAGAGTGGTGTGGGGTAAAAGAAGATGTAGTGACAAGCATTGAGAAAGGCATGTTAAGATGGTTTGGGCACATGGAGAGGATGGATGACGATAGACTGACAAAGAAGATATATCAGGCTAGTGTGAATGGGACAGGACAAAGGGGAAGACCTAGGAGAACGTTCTCTGACCAGATTGGAGACATCCTGAAAAAAGGACAAGTCAGAAGTACCCTTAACAGAAGAGCATGCATGAGAAACTTGATGGGAGTGAGTGAAGCAAGTGAGGTATGTCAGGATCGTTGCAAATGGCGTTCCGTAGTCTCTGCCTACCCCTCCGGGAAACAGGCGTGAGTCTATGTATGTATGTATGTATGTCAAATCAATCATATAGCTAATCACAATGACCGAATATTAGACTTGGTTATTACAGATTATCCAGACTCGTTTAGTATTACACCAACAATGCCGATAAGTCGCGTTGACATCCATCACCCGCCTTTCGAACTCGTGTTCAAAACAAGTATCGACGTACTTAAGCATAATTCTATATATAAACTATGTTACCGAAAAATAGACTTCAACAGCTGTAAACAGGACAAAGAAAAAATTGATTGGTCAAAATTTGCAACTGAGTTAGATTGTGATAATTTTGTACAATTATTCTACAACGAAATCTACTCTATAATTGAAAAACATACTCCAAAAAGTAAAGTGTCCGTTAATAACTTCCCGACTTGGTTCTCTAAGAATCTTATAAAGCTAATCAAAACTAAGAATAAAGCACATAAACGATTCAAGCGTTATGGTTATCCGAGAGATTACGATGCATTTTCTATGCTGAGAGCTAGGGTCAAGACAGTAATGAGGCAATGTTTCAAGACCTATATGAGCGAACTGAAAATGACCTTAAGCTCAACATTAAAGCTTTTTGGCGTTACACTAAAAATAAACGTGTTACTAACAACATTCCCGAATGATTCGAATGTCGAATGATTTATGGTAGCAACGTCGGTATTACTGGTAAAGAAATAGTCAACCTTTTTTCAAGCTACTTCTCATCAGTTTACTCAACAAACGCCACTACTAAATATTGTCCCAACTTTCAATCGTCCAACTACTCTATTGGTAACTTATACATAGAAAAAAATGATCTACTGAAAAAGCTACAAAATATAGATCTTTCTAAGGGTAGTGGCTCGGACGGCATCCCACCTATCTTTATTAGACTGTGCGCTAGTAGCCTTGTGATTCCATTATGGATTATATATGACAAATCTCTTAGAGAAGGTACATTCCCGAGCTTGTAGAAAATTGCCAATGTTACGCCAATATACAAATCGGGTGATAAGAGCGATGTTTCGAACTACAGGCCAATCTGTATATTAAACAGTTTTTCTAAAATATTTGAAGGATTCATATATAACCATCTTTATAACCACCTTAGGCACATATTGAGTCCAAGACAACACGGATTTATGACAGGCAGATCGACTACTTCCAATCTCCTATACTACTCAACTTATTTATGTGATTCTTTTAACAGTAAGACCCAGGTAGATTCAATATATACCGACTTTTCCACAGCGTTCGATCGCGTTGACCATTCTATATTGCTCTCAAAAGCTCATCATGTTGGTATACATGGAGATTTGTACAGGTGGCTCACATCTTATTTGCTCAACCGGATATGAGTCTACTCCTTTTCTAGCTCCATCCGGGGTGCCTCAAGGCTCAAATTTGGGTCCTTTTTTGTTCCTATTATTTGTGAACGATCTTCTAAGCGTAATCGATAGCGAATGTCTAGCTTACACTGATGATATTAAGATTTTCAGACGTATTTCTGACTACCGTGACTGTGAATTGTTGCAATTAGATATTAATATTATAGCAGACTGGTGTGATAACAATGCTATGGCGCTTAATATAAAGAAATGCCAAGTAATTTCGTTTGCAAAAAGCAAGACATTACTAAACTATCCGTATAATATTAAAGGATCTACGCTTGAAAGAGTACAGGTAGTTCGCGATTTAGGGGTAATGTTTGACTCTTCTATGTCTTTTAGACCGCACTACGATCACATCTGCAGTAAAGCTCAACGTATACTATCTTTCGTGCTACGTAACTCTAAACCTTTTAAGCAAGTGGACTTACTTGAGTACTGCTCATCAGTATGGGCTCCAATATATAATACACACATAGACCGAATTAAGGCAGTACAGAAACGATTCGTTAGAGCATTATGCACGAAATATGGTCTCAGGCGTAAAATACCTATTTACGTAGACCGACTTCAAAGGTTTAAGTTGTTTAGTCTGGAGAAAAGGAGATGGGTGAGCGATCTGTGTATCTTATATAAAATTGTAAACGGCTCTATTGATAGTACGCTGATAAATCAAATTCATTTTAAAATACCAACACGATCCGTGCGCACTCCACAGTTGTTTAGCATACCTGGTAGAAATAAAAATGTATCTCAAAACAGTCCACTCATTAGATTATGTAAACAATATAATCATTTTTCATGATAGTTTTTTTATTTTCAGAAAGGCCTTATGTACAGAAATGTTGTCTTCCAATTAACTCTAAATTTTTAGTACTTGTATTTAGAACTCAGTATCTTAAAGTTCATTGTTAAATTGTATTTATTGATTCTGTTATTTGTTCCTTTTATTATGTAATGATTGTTAGTTACTACTGAATGCTGTGTACAGTTGTAATTGAACACCAGATTTATGACTTGTATTTTGTCACATTTCTTTCATGTAATTATTGATCTGATGTTTGTATCTGTACCTAATAAATAAAAATAAAATAAAATAAATCTCTGGAACGGCTGAACCGATTCAAACGCGACTTTGACTTCAAGGTAGAGGACTTTATAGCGCTACATATAGGCTACAATTTGACCCAGTAGTTGGCGCTGTTGTCGCGATAACAAGTCTTTACTTCTTCAACTCATCTATACATATAAATAAAATTGAAGTGTCTGTCTGTGATTTCAAAATAACTATGTTTATTTCAAGTGCATATTGTTAGTTATATGATACTAAGTCCAAAACAACCCTTTTTAACATTTTTGTCTGTCTGTCTGTCTGTCTTTCAGATTGTTCGGGGTAATCTCTAGAACGGCTGAACCGATTCAAACGAGACTTTAACTGCAAGGTAGAGGACTTTATAGCGCTATATATAGGCTACAATTTGACCCAGTAGTTGGCGCTGTCGTCGCGATAACAAGTCTTAACTTATTCAACTCATCTATACATATAAATAAAATTGAAGTGTCTGTCAGTGATTTCAAAATAACTATGGTTTTTCAAGTGCATATAGTTAGTTATACGATTCTAAGTCCAAATCAACCCTTTTGAACATTTTTGTCTGTCTGTCTGTCTATCTGTTTGTCCAGGGTAATCTCTGGAACGGCTGAACCGATTCAAATGAGACTTTCACTGCAAGGTAGAGGACTTCATAACGCTACATATAGGCTACAATTTGACCCGGTAGGTTGCGCTGTTATCGCGATAACAAGTCTTTACTTATTCAACACATCTATACATATAAATAAAATAGAAGTGTTTGTCCGTGATTTCAAAATAACTCTGGTTTTTCAAGTGCATATAGTTAGTTACATGATTCTAAGTCCAAAACAACCCCTTTGAACATTTTTGTCTGTCTGTCCGTCTGTTGGTCCGGGGTAATCTCTGGAATGGCTGAACCGATTCAAATGAGACTTTAACTGGAAGGTAGAGGACTTTATAGCGCTACATATAGGCTTCAATTTGACCCGGTAGGTTGCGCTGTTGTCATGACACTTATTTTTGTATACTTTTATATAAAAGCAAAAAATCAGTCATCTTGAAACCTGAAAAATCACCGGCTGTATAAAGATTAGATTTGGCAGAGAATTTTTTAAAACGTAACTTTTTTCCGCGTGCGAAGCCGCGGGTACCAGCTAGTTTATTAATAATATTATTGCTTGACTGCCTCCATGGTACAGTGGATAGCGTATGCGAATGCTGATTGGAGGTCCCGGGTTCGATTCCCGGATCGGCCAAAAGTGTAACTGGGTTTTTCCGAATTCTCAGTAGCAGCACGGAGTCTGGTGATGTGCCCGGTAACGGCAATACGCTCGCCCCCTATTACGTGGGAACTAAAAATGTATGGCGAATTGTGGGTGTAATATTACGCCTCTGCCTACCTCTTCGGGGATACAGGCATGAGTCTATAAAATAAAATAAATAAATATTATTGCTGGCTAGTTGCTGCTTAAATCAAGATTATGAAAACATTATCTTTATTTCAAACTTAACATTAGGTATTTACTACATTCAAAAGACCATCATTGCTTTTATCTCTTAGATATTTAGATTTCCAAACAAAGCTCTGAGCAAATATACTGTGGCGTAGAATAAGGTTCGAGTAAGGCTCTATTTACCCGAAATATTGAGTCAAATAAACGTTGGCTAACCGACGAATAAAAATCGATTTAAGAATGGCGAAGACGATAGCGAGACTTGGCAGTTTACACTTTCCCGGTGTTACGTAAAAACGTTTAGGTACTTCTGTTCTTTACGTTGTACAATTTTAAGAGATAATAGGATCCTTTAGTGGTAAGAAATTACTACTTTAATCAACGACTACTAGTTAAGTTGAGACAAGTCCGAGAGCTTTGTGGAGAAAATGTACTGAACTTAGCTCACGTTGAATTTTCTTTTTTATCCTAGTGGTATCCGATTCGTAAGAGTCTACTAAATAAGGGCTTGTGGATCGGGTCTGTGGGGCTGCAGGCTTTTTATACGCTTAAACCGTCGCGCTATTCTTTGGACAACCCATCATGAATGGTGAGGTCCCGGAAACTACGTTAAGATGTGTCCAGATATACATCACTTGACCCATCCGATCCCCGCATCCGTATTACCACATCGTCATAGTTTTGGACGCCTTTATTTAACCGTCTCGACATGTGGAGCCATTTTAGAGCGGCATATCAAGACTGCGTATCATGATACAAGGAAGTGAATAATATCTGGACTCACCATTAGTTTATTTCTGAAATGTCCGACAAAATTGATATTTCTGCAAAATAAGTTAATAAAATAATAAATTCCCTAGTTGCTGCTAAAACAACATATTTCATATACAAAATTATTGGCAGTTTTGCCAAACATTTATCAAACAGTTAAAAAATGTAATTCCAGCCTAATATCTAAACACAAAACATAGAAATCACAGGCACAAAATAAACTGTGATCTAAAATAACTATTTGGGGTTACATTCGTTCCGCTGTTGAAACAAAATAAATAATAATAATAATAATATTCGTTTAATTCAGGTCATAAAACGTAAATAGTTACGTTTTCAGAGATCAACCACGTGAATTGTGAGTTTGCCGTGAGTATTTATTATTATTATGTACTAATTATATACATACATACATACATGTTTGTACACACTTGTTTCTATCTATGGAAAAAGAGCCCGAGGTATTTGGATTATGCCGCAGCCACACATTGGCAAATTTCTACCAGATATTGGGGCCAATATGTGATCAGTTTTCGGAAATATTTGAGTGCATTGATCGCGTAGTGAATTATGTGTTTACTGCGCCGTTCAATGTTGATACGATTACGCTGCGAGACAGCAGTTTGCGATATCTACAAATTGAATGGACTGAGAGTTCTTGGTGTCCGTTTGTTGAATGCTTGTTAAGTCTTCCAAGACACAGGATTAATTCATAATGCGGGACTTGTCAAATAAAATAGTATTGCGTCCAATGACACTTCAGTTTGCGGTGACTTTGTTTCTATATACAAATTTAATGTATTGGCAAAGGGGATGAAAGCTGAGCGTAGGTGAACATTGAGCTTCGCATTGGTTTACAATTTGATACAATTCTTTACTTTTGTACTTGAAACTTTTAGCTATGCTTATATTTTAGAAACGTCTTCGACATTTGATTTAATGCATTTTGCTTAAGATTTATTGAATAAGGGCAAGAGAAGCCAACGTTGTAGGCTGCAAATGCTGGCAGTAAAATGCACTAGACCTGCAAAAAATACTATGGGTTTTTATAATCATAAAAATAAATTAAAGGTGCAGGTATCTAAAGTGTGTGTCTTTAGTACAAATAATTTTACCCGTAGTCCTTTGTCCTTTGCTTTGCGACCTCAACTAGGAGCATAGCTTTACTAGTTCAAAAGTTTACAAGTCAATGTGTTTGTGTAGTACAATAGTTAAGCCAATAATGTTGGGCCAAGCTTGAACGCAAAGTTGAATCCAATGTGTGACCGCAGCATTATCGTACCTACAACTTCTTCTTCGTTTAGTTTGCATAAGTTTGTGGGTAATGCGGTTTGATATTGCTGTTTTGAAATCTAACGTATATTGAGGTTAGTGAATTTTGATTACGTGGATGGCGCAGTAATAAGTTTGTTTTAAATTTAAAATAATACTATACGCGTTTTGACACAGTTAACACTGGTGCAGGCGTCACTGAATTTCCTTACTCACCATTTAATTTCAGATAAATACGTGTATACCTATGATATATTTTATACGTTTTTGAATTATGTATTGTTATTTTTTATCTAGTATAGTAGAAATGATGAGAGTATAATGATTTTCTTTGACACAAACTATAATATCTGTCCAACTGATTGATGAAGGGAACGGTACTTTCGTAAACACAAACACACATACATTTACTCACGGCTGTTTCCCGAAGGGGTAGGCAGAGACTACGGACCGGAATATGCCTTGGATCCTGACATATATCTCTTGCTTCATTCGGTACCTTCAAATTTTTCATGGATGCTCTTAAAATATATAGTTTTGAATAAGAATGATGTTATAATAGCGCCTCTTCTATTTGAAACTCAATTTCGTCCTTGGCCGGTTCTATAGCGGTCACAGATCACAATCGACACACACTCGGTGAAAATACACGAGTAGACACTCTCAACCATCTTTTCATGAAATACAGTTTACCGCCAGTCTAGCCGACCGAAGGACATTGAAGGTTTAGTGTTAGTAGCATCCATTCACAACTCATAGGCAAACCTGTATACTGATATTTGGATTACTTGTTTGCATAGTCCCAATAAATAGACACTACATAATGATGCAGTTTCCAAATTATTCATAAGTAAATTTAGCTATATAGGACGTTTTTACATAACATACATAAAATGTGTTTTATGCTTCAGAATGTGGACAGATTATCACGAGCTTCAGCAAAGCTCTAAGAATTACGAGTACAATGCCTAACAATTTAAATTTTGCTGTAGAACACGTATTGAATGAATGTAGTTTTATACAATGTGGCCATTGGAATTTGAACATAAATGATATTCATATGAATTTATATTACTTACAGAAACCAATTTCTTAGCCCTGAATGTGCAAAAAGATCCTATCAACATCTGTCAGTGGGATGCAGGCTTGCAAGTAAAGAAAATTTATTTCAGTTCTACCTGAGAAAGAAAATTATTTGTTACAAATAAGTAAGTATAAATCTTTTTTCTATCATCAGTGAAAATAAATCTTAATACGTGACTCTACAGGTTACCAATCTTTCTTAGAAGTAATTTTCTAAACGCTCCTAGCCAAACAAGGCAGCATGAAAAAAAAAACACCTAAAAAGTGTTCTAGACTCAAGAACGTTTGTTGAAACAGTCCTAGACAAGAAACAAACGAGGCTCTTTTAAAAAGGAACTCCCAACTTCAAGCCATTTGACTGGTGCTTTCTTGCTTCATCTAAAATGGAACTGAAAATGGTATATGTTTGTTAGGTACTTGAATAGTAGCTGCTTTCTAACTATAGATGGAGAAATACATGCGGAAACTGTTGTGTTGGTATTTCTGGGGATTAATATATCAAGCCGTTCGGAAGTGGAGCTAACATCAAGAATGCCGCTGCTACGAACAGAACGTCTTTTAATTTAATCAGGCGCCTATTCTATTTGCAAAAAGCGTGCCAATTTCGACTGATCAATATTTGAATATAAGGTTAATTTTACTACTGAAGTATTTTTTCTTTATTGGCTCACGCCTGTATCCCCGAAGGGATAGGCAGAGGTGTAATATTACACCCACATTTCGCCATGAATTTTTAGGTCCCACGTAATAGGGGGCCAGCCTATTGGCGTTACCGGGCACATCAGAATTCGGAAAAACCCAGTAACACTTCTGCACGACCCGGGAAGAGAACACGGGACCTCCGATCAGCAGTCGCATACGTTATCACTGGACCACGCAGGCAGTTGGTATTTCTGGGGATTCATTTATCAAGCCGTTCGTTCGGAAGTGGAGCTAACATCAAGAATTCCGCTTCTGCGAACAGAATGTCGTTTAAATTATTGAGGCGCCTATTTTATTTGCAAAAAGTGTGCTTATGGTCTCCGACATGGTAGGTATAACGATTCTTGTGTGTAACACAGAGCGTGTACAGAGAGTTTTATGTGCCCTAAGCACGATAGCGATTTGATGCAAATACGACTAGCGGGTACCCATCCACGTGATGATCTATGCAAGCTAACTTAACTTTCCTGATCTATTAACAACAATAGATAAGTACTACTAATCACGCTATGAGCGCCTGTATAACATAATAATACACTACTTGTAATGTTATAAAATTGCTGTAGTGTGCAGAATGAAATGGAGTGTATATAAACTAAATGACGTAGCATCTTATACGTAAAACTGATTCAGTACTAACTTGCTAGGTTAAGCTACGAAGCTGTAATGATGCAGCATTTATGTTTAAACTGTGCCTTTTGCAATATGGTTGCTTTATACAATTTTGATAAAAGGATAACTAGTAGACGCTATTTGAATAGTTTATTTAGATATAAAAAATATTGATTTTCTTGAAAAGAAACTGCCCAGGGAATAAGTGTTGACATCTGTATTTTATTTATCTTACTAGCTATCGTTCGCACTTTTTCGATACTGAGTAACTCGATATTTGGCGCCTTTTTTTTTGCTTAGCTCATTAATATTTCCCTAGAGCTATCCCAGTTGCATTTAAGACTTTTATCTTTTACCCAGAATTCCTGCAGTTAATAATTATACATCGTGTAATATAATTCAGTGTTTTCCCGAAAAGTATATATTCAGCAGCATTTTGGTCAATATTAATATTTCATATAATATGACGAACTTAAACGTTCGTGGTCACTATCCATACTTTTTACTGTTTCTACGAAATATATACCACGTACCTTTGTTTTGAGTAACCGATATTTCGGCACTGTTGCAAGCGCCATGTTCATCCTATATATATGTACTGGTACATCCGTGGTACGTGGTATATATCCCGTAGGAATAGTAAAAAATAACATGACGAACGATGCGTAAGGTTGATGAACTCGATTTGTTACCTACAAAGTAGCTTAACTCTCGTACACGTCACGTTGTACTGCTGTCAAATTAATGTAGATTTTGACGAAAATGCTTTATTGAAAATAATATTATTTACTTTATTTTCTAAAAGACAGAATAAATGCGTTACATGTAGGTTCTATGTCCTGAACTAAGTACATACATACATACATATACTCACGCCTTTTTCCCGTCGGGGTAGGCAGAGACAACGGAACGCCACTTGCTTCTATCCTTACAAACCTCACGCGCTTCCTCTAAGTACATACTTATCAGGAAAACACGGTGTATAATCGTATGTCAGATAGCTTATTTATGTGGTATTTTAATGTATAAACTATATTCCTGCTAAGATTTTTCACAATCCGTTCGACATTTTTTGCGTGAAAGAGTAACAAACATTCATACATCCATCCCACCATCCACAAAGGCTTTCACATTACGTTTATTACAGTAGTAATATACAGAATCTGTCACAGTCTGCACACCTTGGAGAATAAGCACTTTCAATTAATAACTAAGTGAGCTCCTATAGAAATTGAAACTAACAAGTTGTGAAACATGACTGGCAAAGTTCATACGTAGTTTCAGACGATAATTGTAAAATATGAGCTAACGATTGAACTTCTTAGTCGCATGCAATCCTTTAATTACTTTTGAGTAGAACAAAAAATCCGTGCTCCAGTCAGGTTCCCTGGTCGGGCAAAAAGTGTTACTGAGTTTTTCCGAATGCTCCGTAGCAGCAAGGAGTCTGACAATGGGCACGGTAACGCCAATAGGCCCGCATAACAAAAAAGGCGAAATATGTGTGTAGCATTAAACTTTTGCTTATCCCTCCAGGGATACGGGCGTGACGATATAAAAAGAAAAAACCATATAGAAATGATAATAATATCCTTTGGCCTTGGAGAACACGTCGCGTTGATCTCGGTTATCATGTAGATCTTTGACAGACGTTATAAGGAGTCTGTTCCCTTGAATATACTGACATTGTTCTAAATCGTGAAATGTAGCTAAACTTTTGGGTTGCGGAGTCGCTCCGTGGTAAAGCTAATATTTTGTCAATCCAGTAAGAATAGTAAGCGCACCTCGGGCTCCAAGATAAAAGTCTTAAATGCAACTGGGATAGCTCTAGGGAAATATTAATGAGCTAAGCAAAAAAAAGGCGCCAAATATCGCGTTACTCAGTATCGAAAAAGTGCGAACGATAGCTAGTAAGATAAATAAAATACAGATGTCAACACTTATTCCCTGGGCAGATTCTTTTCAAGAAAATCAATATTATTTCGCTTGACGGAAACCGTACAGTTACACAGTACACCCTAATAAAGCAGAAACGAAAAATAGTAATACAATCAGCATTGATGTAACGCCTTCGCATTTTTCTGGTGGTACTATATTACTTGTCTATATAACAATCTATAGCTCCTTGTGTATTAACGTCTCATATCTAAATATCGCGACACATCTGCGCCACCTACCGTGGAACGTTCCGTGGATTACGCTTGAATTGTTTTTCAGATGTCCTATGACACATCAGCGGAAATTATGTTGCGTTGCTTCCGTCCAGCGTCACACGCGCGAAACGTTAGGAGACTAAGGGCGGTTTCAGATTAGCGTATTTTTCTGCGCGTATACGGTCGTTTCAGCATACGCGCTTACACGCGCGCTATATTACGAGCTTCAAAAAACCGAACGGGCATATTTCGGCGTGTTCGCCCGAAACTGTAGTGACATCTTGTCAGTGTCAACATGGATTCTGACGGCTCGTGCATATACGAGCTTAGAAGCGCGTCAACGCTCGTACGAGTTGCGCGTGTGCCAAAAGGCGCGCCTGTACGCGCCTACATGCGCTTCCAAAAACGAGCTTATACGCGCGTATAAAACGCTAATCTGAAACCGCTCTGAATGTTAGCCACTAGCTACAAATATTGCTGACAGTTCCGTGCCTTGCGAGAGTCTTGACAACCGAATACTTCGACCGATAGTTCAGTCGCTGTTGCAACAGGTGTGTCGTCACCAAAATCCACTCAACCTGAAACCTCTTAATTAACTTAAAAATATTTCATCTCAACGCGGCATTTAGATTTTTTTCTTTTTTTTCGAATAGGTATTGTTTTAATTACGTTTAAAACACACAAAGGTGAATTTCAGGCGAGAGGGGATGGTCAAGAGAGACATGATAATACAATCTTGTAGATTAAATTAAAAGGAATAATACTTGGAGATGGTAATGACGGAAGCAGATGCCAGCTATCTGTAGTGTATAATATCCAGGAAGCGATTGTGTTTCTATTATTTCTATACTGTATTCTTCTATGGAGTAGCTTAACTAAGGCCCGGGTAGTGCTCGTATTGGAGTGCGCACTCTCTACAATGTTAATGGCCTACAATTCATCAGATCATAGTCAAAAGTAATATATACATACATACATAGACTCACGCCCGTTTCCCGGAGGGGTAGGCAGAGACTCCGAAACGCCATTTGCAACGATCCTGACATACCTCTCTTGCTTCACTCACTCCCATCAAGTTTCTCATGCATGCTCTTCTGTTAAGGGTACTTCTGACTTGTCATTTTTCAGGATGTCTCCAATCTCCTCAGAGAACGTTCTCCTAGGTCTTCCCCTTTGTCCTGTCCCATTCACACTAGCCTGATATATCTTCTTTGTCAGTCTATCGTCATCCATCCTCTCCATGTGCCCAAACCATCTTAACATGCCTTTCTCAATGCTTGTCACTACATGCAACTAATACCCCTCTATGCACAGCTAAACGTGCCTAGTAATATATAGGTATATATATATATATATATATATATATATATATATATATATATATATATATATATATATATATATATATATATATATATATATATAGGAAAAATCAATTATATACGCTGACATGATCTATGGTTCTCTGAAAAGCACATAATTGATTTCCAGCAGAACAGTTTAGAACTCTTCAATGAAACTTCCTTTTGCAATGTCTTATTAGAACAGGAATAGCGTCGCCTTACCTTAAAATTAACTTGTAAACTGCAAACAACGCGTGGTTAACTCGCGAACTCCGCGCTTATGTCTCGCACCTGCGTTTGTGTTTCAAACTAATTTATTGAAATTATACTCGTTGATATCGTTTCATTCCCACTAAGCATAACATATACAAAGATCGCCGAGTCCAAAGTCATAAGAAAGCTTGACACCTAGCCGTAAACACGTCGACGTCTATCCTTAGCCAAGACTACGTGCCGACGTAGTGTACGTAGTGTTGGTCAATTCTTTGACGTTTCTACATTTTGATTTGCCGAGTAAAAAAACGTGAAAATAACGTGATTTATAAAATCAAGTTGTATAGCAGAGGGCTTTACAAACGTTCAATTGACTTATAAAAAGTACAGCTAGACTCGAAACAACAATTTGTAGAGCACGCAACGATTTTGTCGTAGAGAAATCGAACTTTCAACAATCGACGCAGTACTGAAAAGAAATGTACTAATCTGACATGAACGTCTTGTTACTAAGGGAAGTAAAAGGCAGAAGTTATTGCTGCATTGAATGGAGCGATCTCACATCGGTGCAGTATAACTTATTATAACACTTTTAAGTTTAGTCATTCAACCGAATGTGAACGCAAACCCATTTTGAACCTCCAATTTGCACTTTGGTGATTGTAACCAAGTGCTTCATTTCATATAATAGTTGATAACAATAAGGGCCCGTATGTGTTAAAGACGATCTCCAGCTGGGCTCAGTGATAATATATACGCAAAGTGACTGGCAGCGGCTGGACACGAAGAGCAAAAAATCGGGCTCAGGGGCGTGCCATTAGAGGAGAGGTCTATATCCAGCATTGGACTATGGCAGGCTGATGATGATGATATGTTAAAGATATATATTTTACTATTTATTGCCCTTTACCTATACTGCATGAATGACGTCGTGGTTTCAGCAGCCGCTTCACCACCCCACGCGGAATGTTGTAGGTGCGATTCCGAGACAATACTTGGTGTGAACCGCAAATCGATGTTTCTAGTCCGGGCGTACTTTGTCTGCGTTGGTTGAAAGGTTGTAAAATCATTCACGATACGGGATTTATTCCTAGTGAGTGAGATCTGTTTTTGTTTTCTAATGTTAGCGTATAAAACGCATAGCAACTGTAAATGAAGTCAGCAATTGATTATAAATCAATAAATATCTAATCTCCTTTCAAATAAAGTACAGCTATATTCTTGGCAAGAAATCTGATATGCCTCTCAACTATAATATCAATAACTTGTCAATACTATCAAACTATAGACTCGAAACATTTTCTAGATAATATAAATGAGGAACTCGATATCACGGCCTCACAAAACCTACGATTATTTATTTAATGCCCAACATTGTTATACAGTTTGGATAGTGCCCGAAATTTCCAAACTATGTGGCAGTCACATGAAATGTTGCTTTCCTTTTGAGTAAATGTTACTAAAGGGTTCGATAGTTAGACCTTAGATTTATCCACAAAGTAAAGCAGTTTTCAGGAGTCGTGGAAAAATTTACCTACCTATACGAGAAAGACATGCACAATATCCTGTACTTACCGTATGAAATGTCATGATTATTTTGTTATTACAGAGATAGCCTGATTTGCACAGGAGCCGCGCTAGCATAGCATGTCATTCACCAAAGGTACGCTGAAAACGCTGATATGAAAAGGATCTAAGATATTACAGCGCAGACCGACGACCTCGAGTTTAATCCCACAGCACGTAAAAGTCTTTTCGAAGTCATATGCATATTAGATTATTTGCATTTGCATGTCAAAGATCTCCACGATATCCTCGAAAGACATGTGAAGTTTGCTGACGTAAAAATTGGTCGTCATGGACGTTGGCCTAACCCTTCTCATAGTCAGAAGAGACCAGTGCCCAGCGATGGCATAGTTAACATATAAGGTTGCTATCATAATTATTATGAAAAAAATTGCTCCATGGTTGCCGGATATTCTTCAATTGCTTTAAAATCTACAAGCTCTGTCTAGATCTTTGACAGAAGCCTAGAGTACGTTGATTAAAAAAATGTTTATAACATTTTCAAATTTCCTTAACAACCATTTATTTTAACTAGCAGAATAAAATTAATGCAAGGTCTTCTGAAAAATCGTTATTTACAATAAATTATCTTGCTAATTGAATTAAACATAATCCACTTAACATCGCTTCAATTAAGTACATTAATAAAACATAAAGAGGCTAAGTACTATAAATAACAATGGAAGCAATTTGGATAACTTGAGCAAAGAGGATATTTTAGAGATATCAACGGTATTTTTGTCAAATTGGCAAATACACTTGACAATGTAGTGGCCATTCTTTGCAAATGGCATTTACCATATGTCAAAATAATATCAAAATGACGGTGATTAATTAGGTATAATGTAAAACTCAACTTGGTAGAAGCTAGAGACGCTTGAAAGAATGTAAAGGAGTCCTTTGCCCAGCAGTGGCTCAACATAGGTTAAAAAATATTTAAAAATCACAAAGAATAATTTATGCTAAAACTTTTATCAGCTATATTACTCTATGTTTATTATCAGCATAATTGATGTTGATTTAAAGATATCTTACCTCCTTCAAAGAACCAATCACCTGTCAGTGTTTACCCCTGCCCCGCTTCAAGTTGCTACCCTTTTTAGACCGTCCAGGTTATTGTGACAAGATTCACTATTACTTGATTGAAAGAGCAAATTAAATAAAATGATAAACAAAGACATAAAGACATATTTATTTCTGAATTTTGGTTTAAAACACTTATACAAGTCAAAACCTTAGTCTAGATGACGCCGGCTTTTCCTAGCTAAATGAATTCTTGAGTTAAAACTCAGAGTTATTCCTCATTTTTCCGATCATTTCAATTTATTGCATCTTTTTTTGATCTTTTAACGCCCAGAAAAAATGGGTTTAGTATGGGAATAGAAAGCAGGATGTCGTCTGACGCTTCTGCTTAAGTCAGCCCACCTAAAAAATATTGATGTAATCTATGTAGGTATAGTAACCAGCTTATTCATGAACACAGCGAGCACACATTTCGAACATTGACAGATAATGCCCTTTATATTCTAAGCATTCACAAAGGAAATATTTTTTAATTTAAATAAATTGAAAGGTAAGAGATAGACAGTTGTATGAAAGTCAGTCATTTTGATAGTTTGAAGAATAAAATAAGAATAATTTCTGATTTCGATAAAAACTAAGTGTCCATGTAAATCGCTTTTAAAAGTATGGTGGATTAGTGCTTGAATGATTTTTATCTGGAACATGAAAAATATGGTATTATTTAGATGATTTTCATATGAGGCAATTATGAAAATAACGTATTTAGGTGATTTTCATAATTTCGTCAAAAAGGGTAATTAGAGATCGAAAGTTTTGGAACATAATACAAATCTATGCAAGCGAACAAATGGCAGTTTCTTCACAAACAAACTGACAGCAGTTGATATTTTCGTAAAACAGTGAACTTTGAACTACTTAACTCTTGTTTTAATTATCAGAAGGTACGAAAGATATCCGAACCGAACGTGAATCCTATCAGCGTAATAACATTAACTGGGAGGTTTAACACCTCAGCACAATGAAAACAGTAAAACGATTTTTAGATACCGTTTTCTCGTAGTGGTGAATAATTTATTGTGGAACAAAACTTTCGGAAATCATACCCGTCTAGCCGATAGATGTCAATTTATTATTAATGCCTACAGGCCTACCGTCTGATAAACTAAAGGCTATACCAATTAATTTCAAATTTATCAAGGGTTTAGGGCAACTAATGGCTTACGTACTCAGTTGCAAACAAAAACTACTCAGTCCCCAAGGATAAAGATTTTAGTTAGTAGATACACGAACTTAATCACGTAATTTTACTATTATTACCGGTCATAAAAATGCTATGGCCATGTACTGACATGGCCATAGCATTTTTATGACCGGTAAAATTCTAGTGTTTTCTATTTAAGTCTAGCTGTTACTGAACAGCTAGACTTAAATAGAAAACACTAGATAATTAGATCCTTAGGTGCTATATTATGTTCAAGGAATTATTCGAGGCATTTCAACGTTAATAATGTGTAAAATATCAAATCTTAGGACGTCAAAAGCAGGCATTTTGGAACGTACAAGGATATGTATGGCACCAATCATTGTCAAAAACTCTTTCAACTTATTGTGACTTAAACTATAAAACTTACTTGGTTTATCCAGATCACTGATAAATTCCTCCGTCTCCACATATCCATGTATTCCAGCAACAAACACTATCAGTACAAGCCACAACACTCTTCCCACCCACACAAACATTTTACCGACACCACTCAATACCATCCTGGTAGCAAAGCAAACAAAATAAACACCAAAAAATCAAATTAATATATTTTCAAATATTTTTTCAGTCCGTGTCCAATTTAAATTCAAATAAATTCTTCTTGACAAAAACTTGTTGATCCCTTTTTTAATTAACCCTATACAATTTTCATCGTTTCTAAATTTAATTTATTTATTAGGCGTTAAAATAAATATATGATGATTAACATAAACATAGCACGACACGTGTTGTACGACAGTAAACAAATCGCGGTTTGGCAGACGGGAGCGACGCGTGAAGCAGCGTGCGTACGACTCTGCGCCGCGGGCAACACTGATCCAAAACCGATAGGGCAGCGGCAACAATCGCACAAAAATATATAGGAATTTTCTTTTTCGAAATACGAATTTCGGAAAAGAACTCTTGTTGGCTGGTATATTTTAAAATTTTGACAACAGTCGCGATCTCAATGGCTGCCAATTTATAATGTGCGAAGAATTTTAGCATTTTACACATTTCGGGTTATTCAGTAACCTTTGTGTTCGGCAAAAACAACTATGTATGTTATCCTATAAAATATTTTCTTTATAACTCTAGAGGCTTTGAAGAAATATGTCGTATTTATTTTGGATGTAACCGAGTATATAAGTATGGATTTTATGTTAATATACCTAATTCTAGGATAATGTTACCGACAATAAAGTGTATTCAAAGTTTTGAGGGATATAATAAAACACTTGGATGGAAGTTGCGTTAAAATTGGGTCACAACTATCAGAGGTTAGCTGTCACTGGCATAACGTCTGTTTATGTTTGTAAGCTCGCGAACATTTTAGTTTAGTTTTGGTACCTGGGTGGAGTCAGCAACAAAAGTTGGACGGGTTGAAAAATAGTGAGAATTATATTATCATAATGTTCTGTTGGAGTACCTTATATTACCACATCTATTTTTGGGATATGTTTTTGACGTGACAATAAAATTCACATTACGTAAGCTGCCTGTTGAAACAGTCTTTATTAACCTGTATAAATGTACTTATTTAGTACTAGTCATTCAGATTATTTTGCCGCAGATCCGCGCTTTCAGAAATGTTTTACTGTAAATTGCATAATTATAATAATTATTCATCAATTTGAATGCTGCAATATTAAACTAATTAGAACGGATAGTTAAATTTATAATACATAAAATAAATTGCATGTTTCTAAAACATAAATAATATATTATAGAATATTTTCTACGTTACGGCTTTTGGTAAATTATGTTCACAAATTTGTAAAGATGTCTTAAACTTGTTTTAGAGAGCTTACATAACATATAAATACGTTCGCTTGGCCATGAGGAAAAAACATTTCTGTATTATAACTTTAACCTACTCTTTTTATAAATGATTAAGTGGAGAGTAGGGACGGCGCTTGCCTTCTAAATTCGGGTGTGAGATTTGACGTTGAGTTGTACAAGAAAACTGCCTCTTTAACGAAAGGAAGGGCGAAACTCCATCAACATCACATTTTATTGCTATATATTATATATGTTTATTTACATTAACTGACATACGTAGGATTAACATAATTATGTACAATAAAATAAAACTAATTATATAACTAAACTATCCTAAACTATAAAAAAGTGAACATATGAAAAGAAAAGTAAATAAAATATAATAAAATAACAAATTGCCAACTACGATGCGTCAAAAAATTCCTCCGCAACGCTGTCGGGCGGTAGCGTGCCCAGAAGGCTGGCAGCATTGCCACGTTGAATGGCAATGCTTATTCTCTCAGCGAGATATAAACCAGCCCTCTGGTCACGGGAAGCATCGATCAGCCTTCTGGCGATTTCTTTGTATAATGCGCGTGCACTAGGGCCCCATGGCCCCAGCGTTTCGACCCCAAACGGCTCAAAAACGTAATTACCAGCCAGGTTTCCGTATTTGCGCCGTTTGAGGGTTTCCGCCGATGCAGCAGCAGCGCCAGCTGATCCAGCTGTACTTGAAAGATGTGATGGCGCAAGGGTATCGACGCATGTCGCGTCCCACACCAGAGGCCTACCCATCTTCCAAGGTAATAACGTCATACCGTCTGGTCTCTTCCCATCGTCGCGTACCAAACCATTAGGTTCGAGATGAGCTGGTACTCCGGCGGTGGCAAGAGCTCGACGGAGTATGTCGTTAATGTGGGCATGTCGAGAAATACGCCCTGCACTCCTACTGCACGATAGGCCATGGTGGCCAAGACTGTCGACGGCTTCGCCACAGTGACAGCGGTGCGGAGAAACGCAAACAGCTCCCAAGCGCAGGCAAGAAGCGATGCGGAAAGTTGTATCGTCCAACATAGTTCCTATGTTGGACGATGGAAGTGCTTGAAGCCATAACCCCGATTCCCACTCTCCCACAGCCAATAAACGGGCACGCTCTGCAACACTAGATGCAGTATTTAAAAGATAATCTCTCATCTTGCTACAGAGCGGCCCGTCCCATTGTCTCTGAGAGAATAGATTCCGGGGTAAGTCAGAGCTCGGGCAAGCCATTTTCCAAGCGTTAATGGCATCAGTCATGCACGGCACCTCAGAATTAACCAGTGTGGGTTCTAGAATTTTCCTGGTCAGTTCCTCAGTGCCGTGGACCGAGGCCAAAAACGCTGGTAGACTTACATCAGTAATTTTGCGAACGCCGAGGCCGCCCAAGCGAACTGGCAAAGTTGCTTGAAGCCACACTCGGTCGTTCATGTCAAGATTTAGAATTTTGCTCAAGGTCTGCCGAATAACATTATCTATGTTTTCCAAAAGGGTTGAATGTTTCCAAAAAGGAGAGGATCGCAAGTAATATGTAAATTTTGGGACGAAAAGACAGTGCCTGATAATTGTGAAAACCGAATGAATATTAATTTTGTACAGGCGTTCTGAGGTTTCACAGAAATTTTGTACTTTTTCATTTATAAAAGTTCCAAAAGCGTCGTCGAAAATAGGGGACCCAAGGAGGCGGAAGGAGCATTTATTGATGATTTTAATATTTGGCGCCAAAGAATTAAATTTTGATACAATCGAAAGGTTATCCAAATTGTCCTTAATAAAAATTTCACATTTTCCCGAATTTAGTTCCAAACCAATTGCTTTAAATTCCTTTTTTATTAGCTCTAAATCTTGTAAAACTGTGGAAACGTCTCCTCCCAGGGTCCCGTCATCCAAATACCACACGTTAAATTTTGAATTTATTTGTTTTATTATTGGGTGAATGGCTAAACTGAAAATGACTGGCCCGAGAGGGTCACCTTGTTGACACCCAACAGCAGATTCCAAAACATTATCTTTGTAAATTAATTTTGATGGATGCCTATAGCATTGCCAAAGGAATTTAAAAATTTTAGGAGTTTCTAATTTTGCTTGTGTCAGCAAGGTGTCCGTGTTCACTGAGTTGAAGGCATTCTTCAAATCAACCTTTAAAATGACCTCACCTTTACCGCAGCCAAGGTACGTGGACAGCGCATGTATGGCAGCCTCACAGCCTCCCTTCGAACCAAAGCCAAGCTGGATTGGCTGAAATTTATCTGCCAAAATGGCACTATAATGTTTACAGCATAGTTTGGCTGCCAAACGTCTGTAGGTACACCCTACGGCAATGGGCCGAATGCCACCATCTTTTTTGCGAAGGGCGCACAAGTTGGCGCCGTATAATAAGTCGGTGACATCTGTGGCCACATTGCCGGAGAGCATAAGGTTAATCAAAGCCGTCAGTGCCTTCAAAAGTGCATCACCAGCCTCTCCAGCACTTGCACTTGTGAGATCTTTCAGATGCTGAGGTGTTAAGCCGTCGAGGCCGCCAGCGGATCCACTACGAAAGGAACAGACGGCTTCAAATACGTCCTTGGCTGAAACAAACAGACAGTCACAATCTTCGTCAGGCATGTCGGGAAAGGTGAGGTCATTAGCTGGCGCTGGGTGCTTACTCTTCAGACCTGCTAGGGTGTCTGAAGAGTAAGGCGCCACCACATCGCTACTAAACAATAACCTAGACGCTCCTTGAATGTCACCCTCCCTTAATTTGGACTCTACACATTGGTAAATTGTTTTTTTAAATCTATGGATAGTAAATTTAGGGTCAAAATTGTTAGTAGAATGGTTACATAGGTCTTTAATTTGGGATGTCAAAGATTTGGATGTTGTCCGGTTGCTTTGAATGTGTAGAATCCTATAAGGGAAAGTGAGTAACTGTTCCCAAGCTGTTTTGGAGTTCTCACGCACAACGAGACCAATACAGTTAGCTAAATTATGAGCTACTAATGGTCTCGCACCGCGTGGAACTCGCTTCAAAACTGGAATTGAATTTTTTAATGTACCTAAGTACTGCCAAAAAGGAATTTGGGACGAAACAGAATGTGAAATGGAACTGGGGCCAGGAAGCACATTTTGGTTTTTATGCACTTTGCCAAAATGTACTTTCAAGCCCCGCTCACCTTTAAAAAAACGAGCTTGAGAACATACTGGGCAGCGCACTAGGTTATTCAGCGACGAGGTTGTTGATTGGATTGCACTCAACTCCGCATCACTAATGTCCTCGCTTGTAGCCGGCATAAATATTATAACTTTAAACTTAAAATACAAAATGTTATTATTTACAATTTATGCATGACATTTAGCCACTTGGTGACAGGACGTTGCCTAGGTGCCGGCGTCGCGTCCCGTCACCGTTGTCTTCTAAACTTACACTTACTAAATAAAATTGTCTATTATAAAAAGATAAAAAGGTACAAAATCACGGGAAACAAAATCACCAACACACAACACAAGCTTTTACGTTTCAATAAACTATCATTTCACCCACACGAATTATTTCAATACACATCCAATTAAATTGCCGATATTATATATTATATTGGCAGAGATCCTGGTA
This sequence comes from Euclidia mi, assembly GCA_944739405.2. NCBI lineage: Eukaryota > Metazoa > Arthropoda > Insecta > Lepidoptera > Erebidae > Euclidia > Euclidia mi. The sequence continues at coordinate 72,482,300 of OX123193.2, read as the reverse complement.
TTTTCAAATTTCTGTAGCCATGAACATCTTAGAAACTGTTTGCCGTTTCGGTTTACGATGAAAACTTCTTTGATGGCTATTTTAGTTTTTCTATGAAAAGTATTATAAATTGAAATATGTATTTATGATTGAAAACAGTAATAGGTACACGTAAATAGAGCAATATTTGGCAATTTTATTATATAGTATAATATTTTAAATCGGATTTTTTCCAATCCGATTTTTTTAGCTGTTTATCGATAGTAGTCAGACTTTTATTTATAGTTGATTTGAAATAATGCTCAGATGGCATATCTATACAAAACTATTATTAGTTTAAGACTGTATCGGCTTTTGACACAAAGATAGTTCAGTTTATACAGGCATCTTGTATGGCCATTCCGCATCATCATCTTAATCCTGTTGTCAGCCTCTCCAATAGCATTCCTGTGCTCGGTTTGGCCATTATAACACTCAAAGGTGAAAAAAAACATGAAATTTATTTTAATTAGTTCATCATAGCAATACATTTTTCACGAATATTATTTACTTGCTCTCGTATCCTATAATCTTATTCGAAGCAAATAGGTGTACCAAATTCACAGCATTGTATCAGAATTCACGTTATATACAATTTGTCGAGTTTCCAAAAAGCATGGAAAGAGAAAACGCTCGTAAATTCTCGAACATTCGGTTGCTATTTGCGCAATATCGGATACACGATGCTTGCAGCGAAGACATTTTTTTAATGGCCGTATTCACGTCAAGAATATCATGGACTGTCAGTTATCTGCATTTGAACAAAGAAAAGCTAGTCAAGTTCGTGTCTAGAAACACAATGAAGGGTTTGGTTGTCCTAAAAATAATATTTATGTTCACAAAATATTTTTGTTTGTTGACCAACTCCTAACAGTCAGCATAAAAATTATATATATATTAATATGTAGTGTGAAATATACCATTATGTATTCTGCTGTACAGAGTATGATCAATGATAAATATTTCTCAAAATTTATCCATACACATTCACTCGTTCTTAACGAAAAGGATCTCGACAGACAGAAGCCGGCGGACCATAAAGTCATCATAAAAGAGTTTCATTTTGCCTTTTGGGACACGAAACCTTAATAAAAGAAGAATAAAATAGTAGTTTCACCCTGTAATTACTCTACACATAAAATCAACACCTATCCCTAATTTTAAACAGTACTAGGCACACGCTTGTAAACGTAGACAAATGTTCGCAAACAATTAGAACGCATGATAAACAGTTGACATTAATTAAATCTAAGCAATAAAATAATCCTCTGAATAAAGTGATTATTGTATTCTTAAAAGATTCAGATATTGTATATGAATATTTTCTTCATAATAATATACTCAATGTTTTTAACCGACTTCAAACAAAAAAAAGGAGGAGGTTCTCAATTCTGCTGGTATATTTTTTTTTCGATGTATGTACACCGATTTCGCCGAGTTTTCTGAACCGATTTACGTAATTCTTTTTTTATTTGATTCGCAATAGTTTCGAATTGGTGCCATAAAAATTTTATTATTGTAGGCCCAGTAGTTTTTATTTTATGAGCATTTTTTTATTTATTTTCACCTATCCTTAAGGCTGAAATTCCTACGAATAAAAATTGTGACGGCTGGTGTAATGTCAAGTTGTCATCACTACGGTCACCAAGGACTACTGACGTCTACACGCAAACTGGCCGATTGTCAAACATAATAATTAGCAAAAAGGTTTGAAGACTATTTTATTCATTATTTGGAAATGACAGTTTTAAGTTAGACGACGTAAGCACTCTGTCAAGTGTTCGCTAAATTCGCCACTAATTGATAACAAGGCGATGGCCGTGCTGATAATACATCCGCTTTACGTATAAAGGCGTGGGTTCAAATCCCAGTCATAACAGTTAGTGGATTTTGGTTTTTATTTAATTTGGAAAATGTTTATGAATATATGGCATTTTTTTTTATCTTCGGTAGACTTTAAATAAACTAAAGTATAATTGGTCTATAAGTAGGATTAACATTATAATGTACAAAAAAATAAAACTAATTATATAACTAAACTGTCCTAAACTATAAAAAAGCAAAAGTATGAAAAGAAAAGTAAACAAAATATAATAACAAATTAAATTCCTTCGCAACGCTGTCGAGCGGTAGCGTGCCCAGAAGGCTGGCAGCATTGCCACGTTGAATGGCAATGCTTATTGTCTCAGCGAGATATAAACCAGCCCTCTGCTCACGGGAGGCATCGATCAGCCTTCTGACGATTTCTTTGTATAATGCGCGTGCACTAGGGCCCCATCGCCCCAGCGTTTTGACCCCAACCGGCTCAAAAACGTAATTACCAGCCAGGTTTCCATATTTGGGCCGTTTGAGCGTTTTCACCGATGCAGCAGCAGCGCCAGCATCATCAAAATATTAGGATAATTATTAATTATTTAAATATTTCGAATAAAAATTAGAAAATTCTAGAAACTTCAAAAAAGAATGGACAGACTGCCTCGTTGGTCTCGCGGCATATATCGACGCTGGAAAGGCAACCTTGCTTATGCACCATTTGGCAACTTTACAGGAGAGCGATTCAAAGAATGACAATTTCGAAAAAAAATATAAATAAATTTGTTTTTTGTCAGAATGGCCTGAAAATTGGGCATAGACATCTAGAAAAGTATTTGTCACAAATTCACAATAAAAAATAATTTAAAAAACGTCAGGGGACGAAGTTAGGAGTCGGTTAAGCAATAAATGTCTAGACCTCAGGCAAGGCTAATTTTCTTATAGGACATAGTTCAGGTTATAATGTTGCTGCACTTATTGCGTATGGACCAAAAGTATGTCATTAATATCGGAGCAAAATGTCTCAACTCTTCAGTCATTCGAAAAGAACGACGGCATGATTCAGTGATAATCAACAAACTATCCCATAGTTTGCCAAAATTCAGAACTTCTAAATGACCTGAAAGCGAGGCATAGAAAAAATGTTTTTCTACATTTTTACACGGGCGAGAGGCAACTCCCTTGAGGGACGCCTAAAGCGCCTGTTCTGAAGGAAGGCGGCCACAGTCTTAACTACTCGGCGGGGAGTTGTAGACGTGGACAGCTTATAGACCAGGCCGGCGTGCCAGACGCGATCAAACGCCTTCTCCATATCGAAAAGTACTGCGACAGGGCTCTCCCTCTTGTTGAGGTCCACCGTCATGTGGTGCAGTACTCTCGCGAGCTGGTGTGTCGTGGAGTGTTCGGCTCGGAACCCGAACTGCTCGTCGCGTGGCTGGATGTGTGGAGTGAGATGCAGCAGTAGAAGAGTTCGAGAGTGTCGACAGCAGCGTGATGGGCCGATAGCCTTCGGGCTTCAGAATGTTTTTCCCGGGGTTGGGCAGCATTATGACTCGGCCAAGTCTCCATGTTGCGGGAAAGTGGCTTGGGCGGAGGATGCCGTTGAATAGCTGCGTCAACGACGCGATTGTTCGCGGAGGTAGGTGACGAAGGGCTTGATTGGTGATCCGGTCGGGACCAAGGGCTTTCCGCAGTTTGGTGCGGCGAATCATTCGCTGCACCTGATCCGGGGAAAAAACTACTGGGTCTTCCTTGGGGGCTATCGGTGATTGGAAGTAGGACTCCAGACGCTGCTGGATAACTTCTACATGCTGCATGTTGGAAGCTGGATTCGGCTGGAACTGGGTCTCCAGGTGGTCGGGAAAGATCTCCGCTCGGTCCTCGGGGCGTTAACGTGGGGTGCCGTCACCAGCCAGGAGGGGCCTAATCGGAGGTTGCTTCCCAGACAGCTGGCGACACAGACGGTGGATGCCTGACCAGTCTTCACCAGCTCGCTCGATGGTGCAGTGCCAGGACTCGGTGGCGACTGTCTCCAGTGCACTCGAGATCTTCACAGCCAGAGCGTTGAGCTGGGACTTCATGGTCGGGCATCGGGTGCGTTGGCACTGGCGTCTCAGCTTCCTCTTCCTCTCGATCATCGCCATGATATGAGCAGGGAGTTGGGGAGGTCGACGTGTCGACGCAGCGTCCAAACGCGAGACTCGAAGGGCTGTGTTGATAACAGCGCTGAGTTGCTCAGCGAGTGTGTCGACGTCTGCGTGGGTCTCGATCCGGCGATAGGGCGCGTGCTCCGCCATGTAGTCGGCGAATGCTTGCCAATCCTGGCGGTGACGAGAGGGTGACGTTACTGTTCGAGCCGGAGCACTCGACAGTGTGAGGAGTACAGGTTGGTGGTCCGAGAGGAGGTGGTCGTCCAGAACGTCGATCGATGGTGCGGTCGGCAGGCCGCAGATGACCGTCAAGTCGATGACGTCAAGTTTCAGGCCCCCTGCCTGTGTGCGCTGCGGTGAGAAACATGCCGCGAAGGACTTCCCACGCCCACTTGAGGCACCTGCGCGAACTGCGGAGGTGCACACACGGCGAATAACATTGCCTGCCCAGTGTTCCGCAAGGAGGCGCGGAACAAACGAGCCGGCACTGTTGCTCGTACTTTTGCAGCTTTGGCAAAAAAAGCCACTGTCGCTGCCGAAGAAAACGCCCCCGGTTCTCTTATGGCCGCTGCTAACCCTGCTCAGGCGGCAGCCTGTAAGAAGAGGAGGAGGCGAAGGAGACTCCGGAGCAAGTCTGCTGCGACATCCACGCAGCAGACCAAGAAGAAGGAGCAGTCTACTGCACCTGTGGTCGCTGCCCCCTCGAGGGGGACGAAGGCGAAGCAGGCTGCAGCGCCAGTGCCCACAACACCAGCGCCGCCACGAGTAGACCCGGTGATAACTATAGCCATCGGCGCGCTCAACGCCGTACTACAGGCCCTGCAGGACGGGCGGGATCCGGTCCCGCTCATCCTCAAATGCGTAGGCGAACTATGCGCTAATGGCCGCTAGTACGAGGGTCAAACTGAAAGTTCTTAGAAAATCAAAAACTGATTACATTAGCCAGTTATTAGTTTTATTATATCTTTTCAAAATATTGTCCATTGACGTCAATACACCGCTGCATGCGATGGAACCACTGGGAAAAGCACTTTGCCCACTCGTCCTTAGGGGTCTCTTCAATGGCATCGCGATACGCAGCCACCGCTTCTTCAGCATTCATAAACCGCTTTCCTTTAAGTTTTTCTTTAATTTTTGGAAATAAATAAAAATCACAAGGCGCGAGGTCGGGGCTATACGGCGGGTGACCCAGTAATTCAACGTTTGATGTCGCCAAATAGTCGATCGTTCGCTTGGCGGTGTGCGACGAGGCGTTGTCGTGGTGAAGGAGGATCCTACTGCGAGGTCGTTTCTCTCGAACTTTTTCCAAGACAAGTGGCAAACAATTGGTAGTGTACCATTCTGCAGAAACTGTTTTTTGATCCTCTAACACAATTGTTGCGAAATGACCTATCCTTCCAAAGAACGAGGCCACCATTTTTTTTCCCGCACTTCGATCTCTCTTCACTTTAGTTGGCAACTCCTCGAAAGGAAACACCCACTGAGCAGATTGTCTTTTGGTTTCAGGATCATAACAGTAAATCCAGCTTTCGTCACCTGTTAGTATGTCGAACACAGCATTTGAGTCACCTCCGTTAAATCTTTCAATCATTTTACGGCACCAATCCACACGATGGAGTTTTTGAGCCTTAGTCAAATTATGAGGTATCCACCGGGCGCAAAGCTTCCTGACCGCTAAATGTTCGTGGAGGATTTTGTGCACTTGACTCATACCGATGCCTAAGCTTGTCCGAATCTGCTGATAGGTCACTCTTTTGTCAGTCTCTATCATACGCCGCACAACACAGATGTTATTTTCAGTCGTCGCCGTAGAAGGCCGTCCCTCACGTACATCATCAGTGAGATTAGTGCGACCACGTTTAAACTCATTAAACTAGTTGTAAACAGTCGCACGAGATGGGGCTTCATCGTGAAAGGCCAATCGTAGTCTATCATAACTTTCTTGTTGACTTAAATGACATCGAAAGTCATAAAAAATCATTGCACGAAAATTTTCTCGTGTTAAATTCATGTTGACGTGACACAGACAATTTTCAATTTGCCGCCAAATCGTAAAACAAATGACAAATGAATGAAATATATACTCAGTAATATTGGCAAAGAGTTCTATTTTCAAATTTTAGAATATTTTTTTTATTATATTGTTTATAAGTGGCCAGTTCTAAGAACTTTCAGTTTGACCCTCGTAGCCTACGCATTGTCTACTGGAACGCCGACGGAGTGTCCCCCGAGAAGACCAGGCTTTTAAGGTTGCTGCTCGCCCAGCGGCAGGTTGACATTGCCCTCGTCAACGAGACGCACCTTAAGGCCAATATCTCCTTCAAGATGCCAGGGTACCATGTCTACCGAGAAGACCACATCTCTGCAGCTGGGACTGCGTACAGGGGATTAGCAGTCCTAGTGAAGAGAAAGATCGTCCACCAACCGCTGCCTGTACCAACGCTGCAGTCGTCGTACGCTCTTGGCGTAGAAGTCTGCATTGACAGCCACCCCATCCATGTGTTTGCTTTCTACAAGCCGCCCAACAACAGACTAGCGACATGTTCACGCCCTGCTGGACTCGCCGAACGCGACCATAGTCACAGGCGACTTCAACGCCAAACACACGGCCTGGAACTCCACCACCACCTGCCCCGACGGCCGCCGTCTATTGGATGATGCAGACCGCAACGGCAACGACGTGCTGAGGCCAGAAGTCCCGACGCACTACTCGTACCAGGCAGCCCTCACACCAGACGTCATCGACTTGACGGTCATATGCGGCCTGCCGACCGCACCATCGATCGACGTCCTGGACGACCACCTCCTCTCGGACCACCAACTGATGCGCCCGCGCGCACCTGCATCTATTTATAGTGTCGGTGTCTGATGCAATATTACATCAGGAAAATGTAGTTTAAGCGCCGTTCGTCGTGAATGGTCGTGTATCGAAGAGCGTTGTAAGTGATCATAAAGTAGAAATTAAATGAAAGCAAAATATCTTAAAATTATTTCTTTTAAAATGTATAGCGGAGTAAACTTGCTTATAAGCCACTTTATAAATATTCTAGTCCAAGCTAAATTGCTTATATGCCAATCGCATAACTTAGTTTTTTCGATAAAATTGCTTACTTATATCAGATATGCTTTAGACGTGGTGGAGATAAATTGCTGAAGTGCCATATCATGAGAAACTTTTGCGCGGCTAATTGTATGATGTATAAACTATTCCATGGTTCATGGCGAAGCAAAGTTTCTTACGTAAATATATGAGTGACATCTCGGAAAAGAGATATTGCTTAACCTCCTACGTTACATAATTATATGTAGCTTAACAGACAAAATTTCTAAAATGATCTAAAATTCTGCGTTTATAAACCTGAAAAATCGGAATCACGAATTGCTTATCAACCACCAAAAATGGTCAGAATTGGATGAAACCGAGATCTGCAGATAGAAAAAAATCAGGCGATTCGAATGATATATATAACTAATTTTCGCAAATTTGGCGCATAAGCAAGGTTGCCTTTCCAGCGTCGATATGTGCGCGTGGGATTGGGAGGTCTCGGGTTCGATTCCCGGGTCGGGCAAAGTGTTATTGGGTTTTTCCGTTAGGAAATTTTCAGTAGCAGCACGGAGTCTGGTAATGTGCCCGGTACGGCAATAGGCTCGCCCCCTATTACGTGGGACCTAAAAATTCATGGGAAATGTGGGTGTAATATTGCACCTCTGCCTAACCCTTTGGGGATACAGGCGTGAGTCTATAAAGGTAGGGGTGTAGGTCTACCTATAACTAGTTGACAATACAACAATAGGTTCACTAAAAAGTATTAAATAAAAATAACTACGTTAAAAACAACCGACTTCAAAAACGGAAAAGTGAAAAATAATAAAGATTTAACATTAGTTAAATACTACCTATCCTACTAATATTATAAATGTGAAAGTTTGTGAAGATGTATGTATAGATGGATGTTTGTTACTCTTTCACGCAAAAACTATTGAACGGATTTGGATGAAACTGTGCAGTAATATAGTTTATACATCAGAATAACACATAGGCTACAATTTATAAGGATTTTGTATAATGTTGCCATAATATAAGAAAAAGTATCAACTAAGTCGGCAAAAATCCTGAGCTCTGAAAGCTATTAATTGGATTTACCTATTTACCTCTGAAGCTATTTACTCCCTTCCTGATGGATGACAGATTCATCTGATTTTTGGTATACACTCATATTGTCATTAAGATTTAAAAGATAATTTAAATGATTGTAAATTCAAGATGGCCGCCGATACAAAATGGTGGATCACATATTACTTCACAACAACCTCAATATGGATATCAAATAAAGGGCTTGATTGGTGGAATAGAGCTCATTATGAAAAATCCAAGATGGCCGCCGCCACAAAATGGCGGATTACTTATTTTCCACAAATACTTCAATATGGGTATCAAATGAAAGGTCTTGATTCGTAGAATAGAGCTCACTATGAAAAATCCAAGATGGCCGCCGTGACAAAATGGCGAATTTCTTATTTTCCACAAATACTTAAATATGGGTATCAAATGAAAGGGCTTGATTCGTAGTATAGAGCTCACTATAAAAAATCCAAGATGGCTGTCGCCACAAAATGACGGATTACATATTTTCCACAAATACCTCAATATGGGTAACAAATGAAAGGGTTTGATTAGTAGAATAGAGCTCACTATGAAAAATCCAAGATGGCCGCTGCCACGAAATGGCGGATAACCTATATTCCACAAATACCCCAATATGGGTATCGAACGACAGGGCCTGATTGGTAGAAAAGGGATCACTGTGAAAAGACAATGAGAAGTATCAACTAACAACAAAAGTAAAAACTTGAAAATAAAATTAAAAACATTAATAAAAATTGTTTTGGGCGTAGCGTATCGAGAGTAAACATTATGATAGAAATTTCACTTGCCCATCGATTTTATATGTGTCTGATCAATACCCCAGATTGATGAGAACATTAGTGCGATCTGGTAGCTAGGACTTACCGAATTAATTTTTAGCTTTTAGTACATAACCTAACTACATAATTTTTATTGTAATAAAACATGTTTTTTACAATGCTCATTCTAGAGTAGTTATCAAATTGTTTTCATAATTGATAGATTTATTGCCTTCAGTATTTATTGTAGATGAACTTTGTCTTTTACAGTAAGTAGTTTGGACGAACAGTTTAAAAGTTATCACGATTATATTTGACAGCGCAACGTTATGAAAAGCGCTTACTATTACATAGTTGGCGCGCTTAAGCGCAGCGGGGTGGAGGGGCGGTCTGATTATGTACTTTGTGGTAATGCTTTCAGTTTATATTTTTGCTGCTGTTCTATTCAGTAGGAATATAAGCTCTTCATAACTTCAATAATATACATACACAATGAAAACAAAAGTAATTTTAAGTACTATCCGTTTATATGTATGCTACACGGTTAATGTGCAGATCCGTTTGTGATGAAATTTGATATGGATAGTCTGAAACCTGGGGAAGTACAAAGGCTACTCTTTATTTAAATTTCATGCGGGCGAAGCCGCGGGCGACAGCTAGTTATTTATATGTGCTATTTACTAATTGGTTTGAAGTCGGTGCCAAATCATATTTCAAAAGCCTTTAAATTAAAGAAGGCATTTCATAATTCACATGAATTCACATTCTGTTCAATAGATTTTCGTATTAATTTTTTTCATTATACTTCGTATTAACTGAAGCTGCTTATAATATTAAGATCGAATTGTTCTTTATTAGGTTTATTTATGCATCTTTATCTTTATAGTAGTCATTTCATTGTATTAATTTGCTCGTATTCATTTAAGTGATTAAAATATTATTATTTGTTTAGGCTTGGCACCGACTTCAAACCTATTAGTAAGTAGCACTTATAAATAATAGGTACTATTTAACTAATGTTAAATCTTTATTATTTTTCACTTTTCCGTTTTTGAAGTCGGTTGTTTTATTTTTATTAAGTCCTAGAATTCGACTGCTGACGCCATAGCTGTTTAGGTAATCTTTTCTGCTGGAATGGTTATTATCCTATATCCTATAAATAAAATTTACTATGAATCACACAAAGTATTGTATCATGTGGGAATTGATCCCGTGGCACTCGTTGGTGAGGTAACATAAAAAAGCGCCACCCGTGTGCAGTTTCAAAGCATTTGGCGTTTTTTTATTTAGTTAAAGCTTTACATTCTTACTTATATAATCACATTTTATGGATTGTTATGCCGAGGTCAGTAAGAGAACTGCAATTATTAACATAGCTCTCGTCACATGAGCAGTTCCGCCGAGCGACAGAGTAGATGAGTCTTGGAGTGGAGACCACGTTTCGGAAAACTAATTGTGGGATGCTCTTCGACTAGGTGGTCCGACGACCGGAAAAATATGGCTGGAGCGGGCTGGATGCGGACCATGTTTGGGGAGCCTAGGTCCAGCAGTGGACTGCAATAAGCTGATCAAAATTTTATTATTCCATTTGCTAACAATCTTTAAAAATACATGAACTAAGTCTACTGAATGTGCAAAAAGCATTTTATTTTTAATTCTCCTAACAGAACAAAAATGTTTCCACGCGTGTTTTCTACCCTTTGTTTCACCGTATAAATAAAAATGGCTGACACAGATATTACCACTGGTAAGTTACAAGTATAATATTTATTTCGCCTAATGCCTCTTTATGTATTGGTATACCAGATATCTTTATATCTGGTATACCAATACATGATATAATAATGATTGAAATTAATAGCCCTTGCTATTAATTTAAATCATTGAAAATTACTAATGTCGCTTTTTGGGCCGTATTTTTCATTTTTAGTACTCGTAGTTTGGTTATAAACATTGCATATGACAATCTGAGAATTAATGGTGCACTCATTCTTAGAAGTAGTTGAATTATATCAGCATCAGTAATAGGACTGGCCTGTAACTTGGTACTTTATATTAAAATACTTTCGTTGACAGCTATTAAAATGTCTGGTTTCGGATTAGATGATCGTTCCTGAGTTGGCCAAGAGCATAGTATTCTTGTCTTATCCGTCCTTGTTCTTTTATTTAAGATCTACGGTCTTATTGGTGTTGTTTCTATCACAGAGATATGAAAAATTATGACTTGAACTGGGGTCAAGAAACACAAGCTAGAGAAAAATGAGCATCCTTGGAAGAGGCCTTTAAAAACGACTTTGGGAAATTATGGCAAAGATTTTAAAGGTTTTTAATTATTTTATTATCTCACACTCTATCATCAGGTACAAAAACACTTTACACTTCACGTAGTACATTTACTCAGATTGAACTAATACAATATCCTAAAAAGTAAACTTTAAAGCAAAATGTTTAGCAGCTCTGTCATTCCTACGAGCCACAAAAGTAGCACTAGTAATCCAGGTTTACTACCAGCGCGAGACGTAAGCCGGCAATTCTTTCGGTTTTATTTGATTCTTTACGTGCGTGTGCTAGTTAGTCCAACTAGTTTTCTGAACCAAGCGTTTTCGACGTACGGTGTTAGCTTGTAGTGACAATGTTTTTTGAGGTTTGATTGATTCTATACCTATATACATGTTTCTTTTAATTTTGCTTGGTGTATCTAGTAAGTACAAGTGGATATGAAATGGTGGCGATTTTAGCGTTACGATACAACATTCTTGCGACGAAGTACAATGTGGTGCTTAATTCAAAGGTGACCATTTTTGGCGGTCGGCGCGTTCTCACAATGGCAATTTTCGTTTCCAATTCAGACCTGTTGTAAAAGTTATTTTTTATCAGATGTGTAGCGTTCATAGCGTGACTTGGCTTGTCGTATGTAATAGGTCGAGAAAGTCAAGCAACCCACGCACTGATCGCCACTTGTAAGGAGTATGGCATTTACATTGGAGCACTAATTTGCTTCAAAAGGTAAAGCTGTCAGTCCCGCTTTTCCTTCATCCCGTCGTCCCAGGACTCATCTGGCTATATATCAGAGGCCTTCGAGATATATATATACAACTCAAAACAAAATAAGGGCCATTGCTGTACCATGAAAACAATAAAAACATTCAATTGTTTAACTTATGTAACTACAAAATAATGGCTTACAATTCTTTAAATATTTTTTTTTAAATAAAGGCTAACAATCGTTTAAAATAATGATCATGAATTGTTTTTTTTAAGTTCATAATTAAATTGGCCATTTTGAATGAAAAACATGAACAAAATAAATCACCGGGAAAGACAAAAATACTGTTCTTGTCACTTTCGTTTCTTCTTTTTTGTAACAAGTATGTCTTCCTCTCTTAGCAATACACTCTTGAAGCCTCGTATGCATACTCTGGATCAAATTCCTCACGTTTTCATTTGGGATCTCCTCCCAGGCATGTTTTAAAGCGTCAATCAGCTGCTGTTGGTTGTAGACCCCTTGCTCATTCTCTCTAACCCTTCGTTTCAATTGGTCCCACAATTGTTCGATTGGATTTAAATCGGGAATATTAGCTGGTCTAAGTAATAACTCAATATGAGACCCTTCTAGGACAGTTTGGGTCGATCGAGCTGTGTGTACACGGGCATCGTCTTGCATCAGGATGAATCCAGGCCCCAATCAAATAATATAACAATAAATTTAAAACAAGAAAGTTATACTTCAAGTATTGATTCACCATTCTTACATCGTACGAACAAAACACACACGACCGAACCTGATTACAAATAACCATTCTCAAAGAAGCGTCTGTAATGAAATTATATTAAAGTACGCCGTGGAGAGGGGCTGGAGATCCATTCGATGCCGATACAAAGGCGCAACACAATGTACTGAAAAATCACGATGGGTTCCGCGGTGCGGTATAATAGCGTTAAATAAATCATACGAGAGCGTCTCAACTTAATTTGGCAGCCCTGTTATGTATTGTATGGGGACGTATGGCCACGGAAACAGCGATACAGAATATTGTGTAGGTTGCTCGGAGTTCTTCAATACTCTATTGCTTTTCCATATTGTGGTTACAGATGGTATATATATTCTTAATCTAGTACAATCGTAGACCCTGTTGGGTTCAGCATAATTTATATAATTCAATAACTCGTACATACATAGGTAAATAACATTCATCACATCATATTTCATAATGAATAAATATTTCTTAAAACAAGACAGAGGAGTATATTGTATGTATTTTAATATGTAATTAAGTCAAAGTTGTTTAAGTATTATAATTTTTAGGGTAGGCAGCCTAACCGGTGAGTGCTCAGAAGAACTCTTTCAACTCATCCCACCCTCTCCTTTCCTATCCCGAACAACACGTGCCGGGTTAAGGTGCCACGCTTACACGGTAGAACAGATACCGTTACGTACGAAAAGGTTTGGTACATCTTAACTTTACCGTACCTTTAAGCGGGGCGTGTAAAAGCATCTCTCAAGGCCGTCAAAGTGAGGGCCGCCATGTCACATTGCTTAACCAGCAATTGGGGATGGTGGCCTTCACAAAAGGACTTCACTGTCAGCTTACCATCAGGCAGCGTGAAGTCAATTTGACAGGTTTATTAATAAAAAAAAAATGGTAAAAAAATGCGTGGTTGAGCCGCTAAGACTGCTCGAGGATATCATGGTAGGTTTTAGTGCGTAGGGCGTAAAGCTTTCGGGAATCGCACATATTGCGTTTATACAACGGTAGGTATAATTCCATAAATTATAGTGCAAGGTTTTGCCCATGTCCTTCTTTAAACTTTTTTTGGCCCCTCTTCAAGTTTGCTATATCAATCACTGTCTGTTTGACAAGATATTTAAACAGTGTGAAATATTTATATTTAGTCGGTAATTATATTGAAAGAAAGCAACAATAGCCAGGAAGGTATAAACTATAACCAAAAATGTCTTTTCTCCATAAATACCTACAACATGAAGAGGTACAATAAGCACGCCGCTGTACCGTCGCAATACGCGTGAACAATCTGTAGGGTTGCATGGTCGAATGATTATAGAGACCCACTTTCACACTGCATGTTCGATTACAGCAACAGACACGAGGACACTTGCAACGTAGCCTTTACTGTAATACTTTATGACAAAACCCTGCTTTATAACAGATTCGATTCTCATGTGATCTGGGAAGTCTGTAATCTTCCGAACATTTGGATATGGTAGCATGCGTGATCCAAAATACTTAATCATTGGTCTTATCACAGGATGTATAAGATGCCTATTTCATAACTTCACTGGCTCAGCGAAGTGGTAAACTTAAATACGAGATTTCACAATTTTTGCCGGTATTTGGCAGTTACGCACATAAGATGGACCTTCTTAAAAGTGATTTCTTCTATTACATTGTACATGAAGTATTCTAATGCTAAGCTTAAAAACGTCAGGATCCAAAAACGATCCACTTGCTTTGAAATGTGTATCACGAGAGGGACTACTAAGGTTATTCAGATTTAATAAGAAAAACATTGTGAAACAATTTCTCATCAAGCGAGCCGAAATCGAGTCGGAATCCACTCCGATGAATGAACTATAGTAGTAGTGAACAGGGTATACACTATACATCCATCGATTGCATCTGCCTAATTAAGGACTGAAAAGATTTGAAAGAAAGACTTTACAAAGCTAGTCGAAAGTTACGGCTTGGCCGGCGACGCGACCTGCGACGCGACCGGCGACGCGGCAATTTGCGCGACCGGCGACGCGGCAATTCGCGCGACGCGAAAAACATGCCACGGGCACACGCGTTCGCCGTCGCGACCAGTGTAGACCAGGAGCGAAACGAGATTAGCTTCGATCTTTTTATGAAATTTAGCTCGACATTGTTCGGATTTTGGTGCCAATATCGCTTTTGTTTCAACCCGGCAATCGAACCCGAGACCTCACGTTCCGCTTACACTACCGCAAAATCACAGAGGCAGACTTGATATTGTGTACGGTAATGAAATCTACAGGTATAGTACTTTATCTTTATACAAACGGTCGGAACGCGATTTATACCTACAAGCGTCAGGCTCGGTACCCACTTAACCTACTGCATACCAAACTCAAGGCGCTTCGGTATACATTCTGTAGGTACTGAATGCGTACTGAGCCGATGCTTGTAGGTTTTGTAACTCGAGTTTAGAGTTAAAATACGGAAAAGGTTATGTAGGTAAGTGTCTAACTAACTAGGTATATGCACTTCTAAAAACTTACTTAGGTATTTTGAAATCACAGACAGATACTTCAAATTTATTTATACTGCATACAATATTTTATGTAGATATAGATAACATCCAGACGTTCCAAATAGCTAGCCTAACTAAAAATTCTAATATCGTGCTTCCGGGGAAGTAAACTAAAACATTTTATACTGACTCAACTCCGGCGCTAGTCGCCGCGACTACCCCTAGTCGCTTGACGCCGTGACGTGAGCCGTACTAATTCATACATTTGTTTTGGTCGCGCGACCGGTCGCGCGACTCGCCGCAGCACCGCTCGGTGCAATTCGCCTGTCGCGTCGCCGGTCGCCGCTGTGCGTGGCATGTTAAGAACATTTCTATACATTAGATTCAGTCGCAAGTCGCGTCGACGGTCGCGTCACGCCAATTTTCGCTGCAGCGAATTGTCCGTAGCCAGGCCGTTAAGTTTTCGAGTTGCCTAAGATAATTAGTAAATTTAGTTAGTATATTAAATGGGACAATGTAATCCATTCCTTGAACATTGTTTAACAATAGATCATTTTTCAAGAATTAATCTGATCAACATACAATATTCTACGAACTTCTCGTCTGTGCTTATGGATGTTTATGGATCAATCTCCAAAACGAGCGTATTCGTGTGATCGCTCTGGTAATAAATAAAATAATAAAATAATAAATAAAATTTGTTTATTTCTATAACATAGGTGCATTTACAACAATTTAATCGGAGACCGCCTTTTAAGCAATGCATTGCTTCTATTAGGTGGCTCCGCTCTTCCACTTAGTCATTAACTTACATTATGCAATTAAATGAAAAAGAAAAAGAAGTTTCAATTCTGGGACATAAAAAGGATAGAAAAATTAAAAATAAAATAATAAAAATAACAAAAACAAGTTTCATTAGATGAAAATTTATCTTTTAGGGTCGCGCTTTTGTGTGGTGTGTAGTGTGTGCGTGTGTGTGTGTGTGTGTGTGTGTATATGAGTGTGTTGTGTGTGTGTGTGTGTGTTTATTTAGGTGCTGTGCAAAATTGTGTAAGAATATTATGCAATTTGTTTGTTTTAATTGAGTGTCATGCGTTAGCCCTACGACGTTGTCTTGGGTCCGGAAGAGTGAGAATTCCACTGCATCCACTAACTGTCATAACTATGTTCTGATAATGCAAGTTACAAAAATATATTTAATTTATGACGCCGTTGATAATAGAGACTCAATTTCATCATAGCTTTTAGTCTGGAGCCATTCAGTCACAATTTTTCTGCAGTCTCGGAGATTCATAGAGTATACGTCCAGTTCCTTTTTCAGTAGATTATATTGGTAAGCAGATTGTCTCGCGTACTGTCTCTGAGCAAAAGATGATCTTACTGAGACTGTTGGTGCGACTGTATATTTCTTTCTGTTGTTAGTCTTGTTGGGTTCAAATGGGAGGGATTTGTGCATTCTTAGGATTTATTGTAGGACGTAAAGTTTACTTACAGATAGGAGATCAGATTGCTGGTAGAGAGATTGTGTCGGGAATCTATAGCGCTTAAAGAACATAACCTTAAGTAGCGATCTCTTCGACCTTTCAAGTTCTAGAAACTTTATCTTTGTCGTCCCACCCCAGCACGGTAAACAGTATGCAAGTATAGATTGCACCAGACTGACATAGATTTGTTGCAAAAGACTGTTTGAAGCGATATGTCGAAGTATTTTCAATACCCAGGTCATTTTCCTAACTCTTTTCATAATCAGTTCGGTATGCATGTGCCATGAGAGTCGCTGATCTATCATGACTCCCAAGTATTTAGTGTGTTGTAACCTGTCAATCATTACACATGAACAGTCAGAATTTTCCGTATTGTTACAGTTATGGATCTTTATTTAAAAGTTAAGCGATGGTTGTGTGTTATTGTACTTGTTAAAGCAAATTTCGCGACCAGAGCAATCATAATTGGTGCCAGAGCGATCGTAAATGGTGAAATCATTGAAACAAAAATATAAATATTGATAAAATATTATTTATTTAACCATTTTCAGTCATATTCAGTGTACGTGTAACAAGATCCGTAAGTGAAATGTATTATTTTAGAAAATTCAAGGCATATTATCCGTCATACATATTAAAAATAAGAATCTTTTATAAAAAATAATTTTATAAAAACAAATTAAAATAACTATAAAAATCAACTTTTGCCATAGTTTCATTTCTTTGGATTTAATTAAAAAAGGTTATAAATTAAATGTTATATGCATAGTTCATCGTTTGTTATTTTTTTTGTTACAGTCGGGTACTACTACTTAAAATAGATTTTTAACGCACAAGTAATGCAAAATATCATCGCTCTGGTCTTTTTGGACAGAGCAATCAGATCCCTATGATCAGAAAAAGTCACAAAATCATAAATATAGCCGAATTTAAAAGCAATATAAAGTTGTAATTTCGTCTCATAAAAAACATCATAACGATCACTTAATTCACATAACAAACACATTCACAGGCTTACTACTGAATTTAAATAACATGCCATAAAATTCGAGAACCAAATACAGAGCAATCATTAACTTACCTTCGTAATGTTGGAACGCGGGAACGTGGCACACGGAGTATCCTCCTCGGTGGTTAGACCACTACTGACGTTGGCCCACGGGAGGGGAATAGGGTGTATATCTCTCGTAACTAGGGTTGAGCGCGATGTTTTACCTCGGCGCAGAGCGATGAGATAAAATGCCCGGTTACGATTTTAAATTCAAATTGTGGCAAAATTATTGGTAATATAACTATATTTACTATATTTTATAACTACAAAGATTAAATATTTGTTATGTAATATAGGTAAATAAGTTGTTTGAATTGATCCTTCTCATTAAAAAGTTAAAAAAAAAAAAAAAAATTCAATCGGGAGTTGGGTCAACCCAGAGCGATCAAGATTTTAGGATTTAAGATTTTATTTTAATAATCAAAATAAACTTATTCATAATATTAGCCTTGTACCATAGATTAGACACCGAACTGTCTATAAAAAAAATTTTGAAAACGTTTTTCGATTTTAAAATGGTTTTATCCCGCCCGACACGAAAAAAATGCCTCTGGAGAACGACCCTTATAATAATATTAAACTTGAAGAGATTATTGTTTCTATGGTTGAACGAACTACTGGTCCGGCATGAATAGTTTTTTTTTGTTGTATAGCTTATTTATCGAGAAAGGATAATGATAGACTATATAATATCACGCTATGCGCCACGGATCTGGAGCCCTAAAATCGCGGGTGTAACCGTATGCTCAACTAGTTATTATTATGATATTCAGTTAATACAAATTATAAAACTACATACATATTCTAAGAGATCCACTCTCCCCTTTTTGTGAAAATACAGAAAATGTATCAAATATTATCTTAACACGCTACAATCCTGTCTTTAGTTGCCATCTCTCACTAATTATATTCTCGAA
Organism: Euclidia mi; assembly: GCA_944739405.2. Taxonomy (NCBI): domain Eukaryota; kingdom Metazoa; phylum Arthropoda; class Insecta; order Lepidoptera; family Erebidae; genus Euclidia; species Euclidia mi. The sequence continues at coordinate 72,463,732 of OX123193.2, read as the reverse complement.
GCAAGCGAGTACAGCACTTATATTAATTTTCATGATGTTACCCAATTTATTTATTATCTAATAAGCAGACAAAATATCAAGTAGGTGTTAATGTTGTTTGTAATTATGTCGTACATATAATGGTATTATACTCGATAGAAGTTTTTCTCGTGTTAGGCAGCGATAGACTATAGTCGTATTTTTTATTAGACGAAGTCAATTGACGTTTACTGTGTTGTCAGTTTATGATGAAATAAAAATAGTGTTGTGACAAACTGAATGATTGAAAAAACTCTTAATTGAATGAAATTGCCTCGATTGTCTAGTGAATAGTTAGTGTGCCGAACGGCCGATATCGGGTACGGTGTTCGAATTTTAGTCGTGCTTTGTAAATACCAACGAGTTTTCGAAGACTATGTTCCTATAGTATCTACCTATACTGAAATACCGAGTGTTTTAAACATTAAGGATAACATTACCAGGAAATTGTAAGACAGTCCTATTTTCAATACATCATGTGGTTGAAACTATAGATGTTTAAGATATAACAATTTATAGGTAGGTTATGAAAATAAAAAAACATCGCTTATTACATAATTTGTTTGTATTCATCATCAGATAAAAAATCATCACTATCGCTTTCGGTGACATTAATTATAAATCTGTCTGAAACATTGTCGATCATGTGGTCGAGACCATACATTTTGTCCATACCAGAAAAATTGGGTAAGTCTGGGTCTTCATTGACAACCTTAAGAATCTGTAAAGTAAAAAGTTTTTGAGTAAGGGAGTCTACGCAACCTCATAATTTGGTTTTACAAAGAACATTATGGTCGACACAGAATATAATGCAGTATAAGGAACAAAGTTTAAGTTACCTTTTTAATGGTGGGTGCATAATTCTATTACGAAGTGGCGTAAATATGAAGTATTATAAAGATATTACGAAGCACTTTTATACAATTTTATTGTAAAATAGAAATAATATTTTTTTATAGTTTGAAATGATTAACTATTCACACTCATTGTTCGTTCATCTGATTGAACGAGAACTTAACGCATCACTATTACTTTAAATATGGCATCATTATTTTACAAAGTGACATTAGCTACAGTCAGTTGGCTTCGTCTAATTAAAAATACGACTATAGTGGAGATACCAACAGACTGCCATGCAGAGGGTATCGGGTTCGAATCCACGGCGCGCACCAATGACTTTTCGGAGTTATGTGCGTATTGAATTGTTAATTATCGCTTGCCCTGTGCCTCAGAGAGCACGTTAAGCCGTCGGTCCCGGTTGTCATGACAATCTTTGACAGTTGTTATAGGGCGTCAGTACCTTCTAAATAAACTAAGGTCAAACAGGCAGTCGCTCCATGGAAAAGCTAATATTCAGCCAAATCCGGTTAGACTAGTAAGAAGACCCCGGGTTGAAACTGGGATAACGCTAGGAGGATGATGATGATGATGAGATGTTTATCTCGTGTTCTTTGGTGTAGTTGATGTTTCAAGGTCTATGGTCAAAGAGATATATTCAGGCTTAACGTCATCTTGGCCTTGACATATACTTGTCTAGTATTTAGTCTAATAATATGGGTAAAAATTAACTAACATGATGTGTATAGTTTGTGGCCCAATTAATTGATTTTGCTATTTTCTGAAACATCTTGCAATTCTTCTGTAATGCATATGCAAGGTGTAGACACTTGGCTAGACTTAATTATTACCTCTGACCCATCCTTGATCCGTTCTCATGGCCAATTCCCTGCTCCCGGTTTTTCGCACCATGATCTCCTCTTCCTTTCTTATAACCTTAAACCCCCTAAACCCCGTCCTAAGGTTCTGCACAGGCGTTGTTTTCGACGTATATATCGCGACAGCTTGGAAAAGGATGCTTCGGAACTTAACTGGAATCAGTTTCACACCGCTGACACTGTAGACGATAAGGTGTAGATTTTCAATAACACTGTTCTGAACCTTTATAACAAACATGCCCCTATCAGGAAGATTAAATTAAAACGCCCCCCTGCTCCATGGCTTACTAAAGGCGTACAAATGGCAATGAGGCGCAGGGATCGAGCTTTCCGGCTATTCAGAAAGGATCAGACCGACGAAAACTGGAACCTTTTCAAAACTGCAAGGAATCGGTGTAATCAGATGGTACGCAACGCCAAACGCCGCCATATTCTAGAAAACATAACTTCTTTTTCCTCTGCCAAGATCTGGAAGTTCCTCGGGACCCTAGGTATTGGCAAACAACGTCACATTGATTCTCAGATGCCGGTTGGTTTGGACGATCTAAACCAACATTTCTCCTCTACTGCTCAGTTGGATCTTCAAACCAGACGTCGCACTGTTGATCAATTGGCTGGTCTAGCTCGGCCTGACGTAAGATTGTGCACGATGACGTGAGATTTCAAACTATTATTCATTTGACATCCGGACGTCAAATGACATTATATTGTAAAACTTTTACGACATGGTGACGTCCGTATATATGTCTAACTAAATATGGGTGAAATATTTTGAGGTTAGTTAATAGTTAAAGGCAAATCAGCAAGTAGTTTTTAGTGAGATCCGGATACTGATCATTTTTTTTTGCTGAGGTCTAGATAAACACTGATCACCTATAATCAGAATATTTTTCCTGCTACTTTTTGTACGAGTTTTAATTTTGCTTTCCAATTGTTAATATAATAAAAGCATAAAACGTAAAATTACAAACATACATAACTTCACGCCTTTTATCCCGGAAAGGGTAGGCAGAGATGTACTACACACCCACAATTCGCCAGTTACGTTCTGGTCCCAATGTAATAGGGGGCGAGCCTATTGCCATCTACGGGGCACATTATTAAGCGAGCAATATTTAATTTATAATGCAAACATAACTTGGAAAAGTCAGAGGTGTGTGCCTGGGGTACCTGGATATCGAACCCGAGATCATCGTCTCGGCAGTCCGTTACGTACACCACTGGGCTATCGCCGCTATTGTTAAATTAGTGAAAATATTTACGAGTATACGGACGTTGCATTATCGTAAAAGTTCCATATTATTATTAATTTGACATCCGGACATCAAATAACATTATATTGTAAAACTTTAACGACATTGTGACGTCTGTATATATGTCTAACTAAATACGGGTTAAATATTTTAAGGTTAGTTAATAGTTAAAGGCTAGGATCGGTAAGTAGTTTTAAGTGGGATCCGGATACTGATCTTTTTCTTTTACTGAGGTCTAGATAAACACTGATTACGAATAATAAGAATTTTAATTATTCTTTTCTGCTACTTTTTTGTTCGAGTTTTAATTTTGCTTTCTATTTGTTATTATAATAAAAGCATAAAACGTAAAATTAAATACATACATAACTTCACGCCTTTTATCCCCGAAGGGGTAGGCAGAGGTGTATTACACACCCCCACTTCGCAAGTTATGTTTCGTTCCCAATGTAATAGGGGCGAGCCTATAATAATAATAATAATATTCTACCACATTCACACAACACCGTTTTTTTTTTTTTTTATACTCATGTACCCGTGTGTCGGAGGGTAGGGATTCGCATAAGCATTCGTCGCTACCCCCCGACGGGTATTGGCCCGCCAGATGGTCAGGCGGGCCCCGAACTAAACCCCCTTGGCGGCGGATTAAGATGTTGGGCTCCGCCGCCAAAACACTCAGCGGCCGCAGAGGATAGGGAGGATGGCAACGCAACACCGTATCTCCTCTTCCTCTGCGGCCCCACCGCGACGCATCGAATGGTGCGCCCCCATTTGATCGCGGGAGATAGGGCGCGCGGCAACGCAACACCGACACGCCTCTCCTCCCGCGACCGCACCCGACTGCGAGGGACAGACAGAACTGTCCCCCGCACCCGCACCGTTGGACGCATCCTGCGCAGGCCCCGTCAAGCCCACGCGGAGCGTCCCCTCCTGGATCTCTCTTAGCTTCACCGCGGGTAACCAATCCACGGTTACTGAGCCCCCCCACCACGACAAGGTGGAGATCCCACGGGGGGGATTCACACAACACCTAGTCTAGTCTAGTCCCAAACTAAGCAGAGCTTGTACTATGGGTACTAGACAATGGATAATCATACATATATACTTATTTTTTGTAAATACATACATATTATACATAGAAACACCCAGACCAAGACAAACATCCATGTTCATGCACACAAATGTTTGACTTGAGCGGGAATCGAACCCGCGACTTTCGGCGTAGCAGTCGCTTACACTCCCCGCCAACCGATGGTTATTATTGCCGATAATTAATTTATAATGCAAACATGCAAACTTACAGCACTGGGCTATCGCCACTATTGTTAAATTAGTGAAAATATGACTTTCAAACAATGAATATAGGGCTAGTTATTAAGTATTATTAAGTTATTGTTATTAGGTACTATTATTAATTTGTGAGAGAATGTTCTAGGATTACTAACACCAAAATGATGCCAGTAATAAGTCATCCGAATGATACTTTTATTTTACAGAGGCCCAGACATAATCCGCCCTCAATATCTATACCTAACACCAGTGCTGACGATTCAATAATGGACACTACTGACAATGAGAAGAACAGAGATGAAACTTATGTGCCAGATACAGACGACGACACTGTAAACAGTTCATATCAATCCGAAAACTTGTCGGTTTCTTTGAAGGATGTGTCTAATTGCACAAGAGATTTGGCTTCTGGAAGTATTTTATCGGAACTGAACACCGATGAAACACATTTAATAGACCAAGTAGTTGGTAATGTCACCATTGGAGAAACCAAACATATTCTTGTTGAAAATAGTGACAATTCATTAATCGAAAATTCTGACATTTCAAATTCAAATATGGTAAATATGTATAATATTGCGCCAAGTGAAAGCGAAAAATCATTTATCATAAAAAACAATACCTTTACTTGCCAATCAATGCTACCATGTCAGACCATTGTTCCTACAAATATATTGGAACGATCTCAGTACCATGAAAATGTATTGGTACCTCCAATTGATAGTGTTGTCCCGTATGTTAGCAAAAATCATACCGTAACAAGGCCATTATCGCCAGATCAGATCCCTAATCCTTCGATACAAGACCTAGTACCCACAACGTCAAATTTTACTGCTGATAATGACAGTCGCAATTCTAATGTCAGACATAGCTCGGAAAACTTTGAGATCGATGATAGTGACCGAGACGAAACATACAATCCTACATCTACTGACTCTTCCAGTGACACTAGTTATATAGAAGTAGCAGGAGATACCTTGACAAACACTAAGAATGTATCACGACCCGTGAGATATTTAAGAGGAGACACAAAAATATCTCAGGTGAGTTCTACACCATAATAATAAATTATGTATTTCCTACCTCTACTCTTAAATTAAAAAATAAAATCACTTCTATTTTAGACTTCATAATCAAGTTTTCTTGAAATAAAAAGTACTTTGTAAATTCAACTCAACTACAAATAGAATATGTATCGCAGAAATGTTATCAGATCTGGTTTATTTCAAAGACGTGTTCTTTTTAGGAAATCATAAGTAATACTGATTATACTGAAGAAATAAGTACCAATGAATCCGAAAAAAAAAGAATAAGAACCAAAGATTATTGCTTTTATTGTGAAACTGATGTTTTAAATTTTGCGAGGCATATTGCACGCAATCATACAATGGAATGTGAAGTGCAAAAAATCCTTTCATACCCCAAGAAAAGTTATATTCGAAAAAATCTTTTGACTAACTTGCGTAAAAAAGGAAACTATATAAAAAACGTGACAAAATGCCGTAAACCTATGAAAAAAAGCAGTAATCATCCGGATGTTGATTATTTGCCATGCGAAAAATGCTTGGGTTTTTACTCGAGAAAACAACTGTGGAAGCACAAAAAAAAGTGTCAACCACTATCTGAAACTTTGAATACCCAAGTTGAAGCTCAAAATTTTATGTTGCGTAATCTAAAAATAGATCAAAAGCTTAAAGAAGAAGTGTTTCCCAAAATGAGACCTGATAAAATATCTCTAGAGGCTAAAATAGACCCACTGATCTGTGCATTCGGTGCTCAATATCTGCGGATCCACCGTGAAAAACATTATATCAATGTAACATCCCGAAAAATGAGAGAATTGTCAAAATTGTTAATAGAGTTAAAAAAGCTCAAACCGACTATTAAGGATTTAATGGATTCATTAAAACCCCAAAACTACGATGCGATAGTAACAGCAACCAAAAATGTATCCAGTTACAACGAAAAAACAGATCGCTATGGTGCTCCAACTTACGCAATGAACATTAGCACAAGCCTAAAACAGTGTTGTAATATTGCAATAATGATGACCTTGAAATCTAACAGCAGTGTTAAAACTGCTGTAATTGAAGCTGATCTAAAGACACTTATTCATCTTATAGAGTCAAATTGGAAGTTTGATGTGTCAAGTCAGGCGAATAGTGACTTGAACCTAAAAAAATGGAATAAAATAACTATTGTTCCTCTCGCGAGTGACTTGAAACTCCTTAAAAATCATCTCTGCGAGAAAGCACAATCAGCAGCCTCCAAATTAGCAGAGTCCGAAAATAGTAACATTGAAGCGTATATTACTTTAGCGGAGACAATTTACTGTCGCATCCTTTTACTAAATAGGCGACGACCTGGAGAACTGCAAAGGCTCCTCCTTAGTACATACCAAGAGTGCAATAGTAATAGTAAAACCTATGAAGAATTCGACAGAGCCATTTCAAACGCTGAAAAAATATTAATAAAATCTTTCAAGCGTATTGTTATAAGAGGCAAGAGAGGTCGAGGTGTACCTGTGCTATTGACTGATGAAGTCCAAAATTACATCGATTTGCTTATATCTGTCAGGCGGAAATATGTAAGCGATAAAAACCTCTTCTTATTTGCTAAACCCGGATCAGAAAATACACTGTGTGGATATAAAGTATTAGAGAAGTACGCTAATGCCAGTGGAGCTAAAAATCCTAAAGCAATAACCACTACAAAACTACGGAAACATTTGGCGACACTTACACAAATGTTTAATATGAGTGACACAGATATTGAACAATTGGCCAATTTTATGGGTCATACTCAGGCTGTGCATAGGCAAAATTATCGATTGCCTGATGATGTGTATCAGACAGCTAAATTATCAAAACTCTTGCTGCTAATGGAGAGTGGTGACGCTGATTGTTACAAAGGCAAATCTTTGGACGATATTGATTTAGATTTAGAACAGGATTTATTACAAGATACAAATGAAGGCACTGATCAAAATGATGATATAGTGCAATATGAAGCTATAACGCCTACTGAAGATCAAAATGAGACGACAAATCAGCTTTGTGATATGACGAATGCTACAGAAACTTTAACAAAGAAAAAACGAAACCTTGTTCCTTGGACACCACAACAGAAAAATATTGTTACGAGTTTTTTTAGTAAACACATAAAAAATAAACAACCACCGAAACGCCATGAATGTGACGAACTGCGCAGTCAGCATCCTGAAATACTGCACAACAAGAATTGGTTAAAAATTAAAGTTTTTGTTCAAAACACCTATACAAAAGGATGCAAATAGACGTGAGTACATCTTCAACGGAACAAGCCAGAAGGTAGCTACTGCATAATCTTCAGGAGTATTTTTTCTTAATTTTATAACAGAAGTAATATCTGTTTCAAATAAGAATAGGCTCGCGTTTGCACGAAACCACTCGCAATCTTATAATATTTTAATACTTTAAGATGTAAATGAATACATTTTCACCTTGTGAAACAAATAAATATAATATTTATTGTATGTTAAATAAATGTATTTTGAAGTATCAAAAGACGACAAGTAACGGGTTAGTTCAAACACGTCCTATTTCCATTTGAAACAGATCTGTATTTTGTAATTTTTTTTATCTTACTAAGCCGTATTTCTCATATCTTTATATCACACACATGTTATTTTATATTCATAGGTTGAGACCTACTGGCACTTATATTAAGTATATAAGTTATAGTATAAGTGTACAACTTAATTAAAAATAAAATACTTAAAACTTAAACTTAAAATACAAAACGAAAACATTAAAGTTTATAAATTATTTAAGTAACTAAAGAAACTGATAGTGATTTTTCAAGTCAACTTGTTTTATAATTTAAGATTTACCTTAAATTGTAAAACAAGTTGACTTGAAAAATCACTATCAGTTTTGTTAGTTACTTACTTACGAACACACTCCAGAGTGGAGATCGGTGGTCGATGGTTTTCCATGGCAGAGGCACAATACTATACATGTATTATTGCGTGTATGGTATTAAGATCAATATTTATTGATCTCAGTACCATAAAACAATATTATTTTTCAATCGGTGATTGAATTTGTGTTAGATCTTATGTTTTGTTTATTGTTTATTAGGGTTTAAACGTATCACTTTTGCGATTCACAGTTATTTAGACATATATGTACTTATACGGACGTTATAATGTCGTAAAAGTTTCACATAATCAGTCATTTGACGTCCAAGATGTCAATTGATTAATAGTTTGAAACTTTTACGATATTGTCACGTCCATATACTCGTATTTATCTTAATACCTGTAAAACTTGCAAATGTTTACATATATGAACGTTTGAGGCTAAGCGTATGCTTTTGCGTAGATATGCGTATATTTTGCAACTCAGAGCGATTGATGACAGGCAGTCAGCGTCTGCCAGAGCAGAACAGACGCATGTCCGCGTTGCGCCTGAGCCGCAGCATACGCAGCTGTCAGTATGTTCAGGTATTAAATAATCGTTGCGTCACCCAAATCTCAGCATACGCTTAGCCACAATTTCGTTACAACTTTGATACTATCTATCATCACCACCACCGTTTTTATGCTCACCACGTAAAATCGTGTAAATCTTATCTTGGTATATTTCATTGTGTTAGTTAATATTGCGAACTTTAATATTATACGGATGTCAGATAATGGAAATATATTTAAATCGTGGGATATTCGGCGTCCGTTTATAATTTGATTCAAATTCGATTACTGACGTCTGTATATCCGTTTTATAAACGTAGGTTGGTAAAGCCCACTGTGTTCGACTTGAGTTTATTTGAGATAATTTACTTATCAGCACTTAACTATCATACCTACCTCATTAAAAGTGTTCCTAAATAATAATAATTTGAAATTATAAGTAAGTAGATACCTTAAATTTAAGCGACTATTTCTTGTGACTGTGATTTATATCCCTAATTTTACACCAAAACGAAATGTCAAATGCGCCTTATTACCAAAAAAATCTAAATGTTATTTTTCAATCGGCGCGGCGATTTAATTTGTGTTATATTTTATTTTTCGTTTATTGTTAAAGAGGGTTTAAACTAAGCACTTGTGCGATTCACAGTTATTAAGACACATTTTTACTTATACGTACGTTGTAATGTCGTAAAAGTTTCACATAATCTGTCATTTGACGTCCAAGATGTCAAATGATTAATAGTTTGAAATTTTTACGATATTGCCACGTCCGTATACTCGTATTTATCTTAATACCTGTAAAACTTGCAAATGTTTACATATATGAACGTTTGAGGCTAAACGTATGCTTTTGCGTAGATATGCGTATACTAAAGTATACGGATGTTACAATATCGTGAATTTTCATGATTTTAATTTCGTATATCTATATACGTATATAAAAATGTTGTAAGTTTATGATGCTTAATTAGGGTACTGCTAACTTAATGAGAGCCACCGTTTTTATGTTCACCACGTAAAATCGTGTAAATCTTATCTTGGTATATTTCATTGTGTTAGTTAATATTGTAAACTTTAATATTATACGGATGTCAGGTAATTGAAATATATTTAAATCATGGGATTTTCAACGTCCGTTTATATCAAATTGGATTACTGACGTCCGTATATCCGTTTTATAAACGTAGGTTGGTATAGCCCACTGTGTTCGACTTGAGTTTATTTAAGATAATTTTGTATTTTAAGTGACCTGATTATTACTTATCAGTAAATATCATATCTACCTCATTAAAAGTGTTCCTAAATAATAATGATTTTAAATCAGAGGTAAGTAGATAGGTACCTGTAATTTAAGTTACTATTTCTTGTGACTGTGATTTAAATCTAAATGTTATTTTTAAATCGGCGCGGCGATTTAATTTGTGTTAGATTTTATTTTTTGTTTATTGTTTAGCAGGGTTTAAACAAATCACTTGTGCGATACACAGTTATTTACACATATATGTACTTATACGGACGTTATAATATCGTAAAAGTTTCACAATATCTGTCATTTGACATCCAAGATGTCAAATGATTAATAGTTTGAAACTTTTACGATATTGCCACGTCCGTATACTCGTATGTATCTAAATACCTGTAAAACTTGCAAATGATTACATATATGGACGTTTGAGGCTAAACGTATGCTTAGATATGCGTATGATTCTCTCCAATACTACGTTAGTACTATTTTTTATATGTGCCAATACTTTTCATAATTTAGAAATAAGTAAATAGGTACTTTACATTTAAGTAAGTATTTCTTGTGATATTATCGTAATAAATTGCATTGATCTCAATATTTGTTTTATTTTCATAACTTTAAACTTCACGCTTACGCTAGCATACCTGCACTATAACATAGAAATAATATTTATCCACCTACTTATTAAATATTAAAGAAAGAAGAGCGGCAACGTTGCACTGTTCATAGGAGTTGCGATAGATAGGAAAACGTAAATTAAATTATGTATATCACGGGAAGCCAGATAATTGATAGTGTTGGATGGAGTCTTAATTGATTTCACTATGGTTGTTAATATACGTATATTTGTATATCAATATGTGTCAAAATTTCAGAAAAATAATATGCACACAGTATTTGACATTGCCTTAGCGACTAATATTCGCTGTAATAGTTCATATTTTTTAAGTGGAACTGGTGGACGTCATAATAATGCGATGTAAAAGGGCGGCAAATAGATAGCGTGATGTATATATATATATATATATATATATATATATATCCCGTAATCTATTGTACGTCCACTATGGCAATTTTTGCATCTAATGTGGCGTCCACCTGCTTGAGTCGTCCGTATATCGGACGTCAAATAGGAGACTACGTGCAATGCTTGCGAAATGTCCCCCTGATACTAGAAAAGTCAAAATATGAAAAATAAATTGGACGTCATTTTTCTTCCAATCTTGCTGCACAGAATATTTTCGTAGTTCCGTTGATTTTCGTCGCAAAAACTAGTGGCGCTTTCGTCTTTATTCTATACGTTCATTGCTAGCCGTATGTGACGTCCAACGAAAGCTCTCAATGCTACGTTGCCACTTCGTGCACACAATAGATCTGAATTTGCAGGATTCTATTTATCGGTTATTTTATTCACTATTTGTGAGTAAGTATTTACACGTTTTCAGTTGATATGTGATGTAGCGTCTGCCTTTTTAAGCGAAATGTCTGGAAAAACAATCGAAGTGAAAAGAAACAGAATACCTTATTAGATTACGTATACCCGTATATAAGATCTGTATTTTGTAAAATTCATTTTATTTACCTTACTAAGCCGTATTTCTCATGTTTTTATATCACACGCATCTTATTTTATATTCATAGGTCTCAATTCTTCGTTGCCTCTACTGGAACTTCAAGGGAGTTAATTTATAAAAAAATACTTAATAACTTTATTAAACACGCAATAATGCATATATATGGTATTGTGCCGCTGCCTTGGAAAACCCCTAAATTATTGTTTTCATCAAATCAATTCACGTCTGGAGTGTATTCGTCACTATTGTGATACATAAAATAGTTCAGCTTAATAGAGAGCTCGTCAATTCGTAACTATTGCTGACATTGTGATGTTAAATTTTGATTTGATTCTAAAATGGAGGTTATTTATGTCGACACGTTTTTTAAACGAAAGTTTATTTTATCATATTTTGACTAACAACCTTAGATAGCCTTGAGATGAAACCCATTTTATTTTAAGATCCCACTGCATCAATTTTAACAACATTACTATTTATTTTCACCATCGACCGTCGCATATTGTTTCTGACATTAATGAACCTGAAAATTTGATTTATTTTCTTGAACTTTCCATGTTTTGGTGCCTTTATTGCGAATATTTTTATGTATGATCATTACCCCAAAGATGAATGTGATTTTGTTCCTAATTTTACACCAAAACTGTTAGGTACATGGGTCAAATTACAAAAAAAACGAAATAATATTTTACAATCGGTGATCTAATTTGTGTTACATTTTTATTTTTTTTATTGTTTAGCAGGATTTAAATAAACTAATCACTTGTGCGATTCACAGTTATTTAGACATACACTACCGCTCAAAAGTATTTGTTCACCTTGATTTGAGGATGTTTGAAGAATATTATTTTCTTCTAATTGTACTAATTTTATTATGACAATTCATTGCCGTATGTTATTAAATCTAATGAGGACAGCTTCCCCATCATGATTTAACTAAAAAAACTTAAATAACCAAAAAGCAGGCAACGATAGCCAGTAGACAGTAGGATATACCAACAGACTGCCGTGCGGGGAGTTCGAAACCACCGCGCGCGCTACTGACTTTTCGGAGTTATTTGGTATTTAATTGTTAATTATCGCTCGCCTCGTGCCTCGGCGAACATGTTAAACCATCGCTCTTGGCTCTCGTGAACAGTTGTTGACAGTCACTACGCGGCGTCAGTACCCTTAAATAACTGTTGTTATTGGTCTAAACCATGTAATACCGCTATCCCTTTGGGTTGCGTAGGTCAAACGGCAGACGCTCTGAGGAAAAGCTGATATTAAGTCACATCTGGTTAGACTAGTAAGCGGAGATCGGTCGCTTGTCCGCTTATCTAGACCAGTATCAGTTTATTTAAGGGTACTGACTCCGCGTATGAACATGAGTGGGCGCGTATGAACAACGTGGAAATCAAAGGCGTTCCTCAACCAAACAACGAAAATTTGTTCAACATGCTCTCGAGTCTTGGTTATCAGATAAGCTACTAAGCTGTTAACAAGACCCAAGTCAACTTTATAACAAGAGTACCGACCCGTGAAAAGGAGCGGGCGAAACCGATTATAGTGAGTTTCTGTAATCGCTACGTGAAAGAGGATTCTATTGCAGCAGCTAGACAAGCATCCAAAAGCAGTCCTTTGACAGTAAGACGCATAGGTTTGACGGGCAATGAGAAAATACATGTCAATGATCACCCCACACTTGAAAATAAATTGCTTTTATCGAAAACAAAGAAGGCAGCCGCGAATAAGGACTTTCGTTACGTCTGGGTCAAGCACGGCAAGAAAAAAAAAGAAAACCGATTCATCGCACGTGATTATAGTGAAGTCAGAAATGGACCTTGCAAGAATCGTATGATTATTTGTCAATTATATTACAATCTCTTAATAATGTTCTTGTGCGAGATACTATTGGTCGAGTTGTGCTAATCACGTATTCCAACTAAGTCTATCGATGTACATACTGCCGTGTTATGTTTCTATTAAAAACATTTTACTAACTTTTTTAGTCAGATATAATTTAAGCCACATAGTGTATATAATTCTGCGCATCGTATTGCCCGTTATGACTAATCACTGTCCGGCCGTACCGGCTTTTGTCAGTCTTTGTATTTGTATGATTGAAGTGCTCTGTGTTTGACTGTGTCCATTTAAAACTCGTATGTTTTTAAAGTTGCACTGGTGCAAGTAAAGCTGAAAGGAAATCGTCTATCCTGGTATGGGCATGTAATGAGGAGGGATGAAAATCATGTGACTAGAAAGGTGATGAAGATGAGAGTTGAGGGATATAAGGCAAGAGGAAGACCAAAGAAAATATGGATGGATTGTGTGAGAGGAGACATGGATGAAAAGGGAGTGAATGATGAGATGACGTCTGATTGGAGAGAATGGAAGAGAAAGACATTCTGCGCCGACCCCAAGTAATATGAGACCAGGGCAGGCAGAAGAAGATGTTTTTACTTAATACCCGCTATAGCGTAATAAGTGACTGCAATTATATTTTAATAAGTATATTTTAGCATTTATTAGTAAAACATTGTAATATTATTATAATGTGTAATAAAACAGTTGTGATTAACTTGATCTCTGACTTCTTAAGCGTTGCGGAGTGCGATGACCCGCTGGTTATCCCCGTAGACCCGCACCATAAACCTTTGATTGTGGAGGTAGGTTTTGTAGAAATTCATCGGTTTGCAGATAAAATAACTTCAAAATATCTTGTCCATAAGGGTAACTACGATGCAATTAAATCTGCTCTTAATAAAACAGACTGACATTTATTGTTATGCACTGAGCCGTTGGAACAGTCAGTTAAAAATTTTTACGACAGATTATATTCTCTCAGAGATAAATTTATACCTATGAAATCTATCAGGCAAACTTCTCATCCGCGTTGGTATAGTTCAGGCCTTATAAAAGTGGTAAAAAAAATGTCAAAGTACCACCGGAGGTTTAAATTGTATGGTAACATGAGTGACTATCTAACGGTATCGTCATTACGCCGGCAAGCTGTGGACTTAGAACAAACTTGTTTTGACGAATACATTACTAACGTAGAATACACAAACCTAAATAACCCGAGGGCCTTTTGGTCTTTTATTAAAAGTAGAAAAAATACCTCCTCACTGCCTAGTACACTGTACTATTACTATATAATAAGAATGTTTCAGCTAATATGGGTCTAGAAATTAGTAAATAATTCGCAATATATTTTAGATCAACTTTTCAGGAGCCAGAAGTAGACAATATGCCTTGTCTACTTGAGTATAGTACTTTAAATGGTAACAGCAGAAGCACAAATTACATCAGTACAATACATTTTTCTCCTGGAAAGGTTATGAAATATTTAAAAGGTTTGGATCTTACTAAATCTGGTGGGGCAGATTACATCCCTCCATTATTTATAACAAGTTTAGCCGATAGTTTGGTTTTACCGCTCTGCATGCTTTTTATAATAGGTCGGTAACAGAAGGTTTAGTTCCATTAAAATGAAAATCGGCGTTCATTACACCAGTATTTAAAAAAGGTGATAAATCTAATGTAGAGAATTATCGTCCAATCTCAAAGTTATGTTTGTTTTCTAAAGTACTAGAACGTATTATTTATAATATCATTTGGTGCTGAGCAACATGGGTTCTTATGCGGCCGATCCACTACATCAAATCTAATCCTTTCTCATGATTTTATATCTTAAGGTTAGTTAGGTAGATTGTGTGTGTAGTGATCTATACAGATTAACAAAAATGTTTTGACCGACTTGACCACAAAATACTGTTACAGATTTTTTTTGCTGCCGGCATACATGGTAATTTGTACCGCTGGTTCAGCTCGTACATTGAAAATAGCTCTCAATTCTCAATTCTCGGTTGGTGTTCAATCCCATCTGGAATTCCTCAGGGTTCGCTTTTGACCCCACTATTGTTTACTCTATTCACTGGAGATATAAATTCTTGTTTCCTAAATTCTTATATACTTCTATGTATACGCGGATGACAAGAACATTCACAAAATTATTAACGATCCATCGGATGTAGGGAAACTCCAAAACGACCTTGATAAATTTGTAGCATACTGCACAGTTGCACACTTAACAAACTACAGTTAAATATCGCAAAGTGTTGTTACATAACATTTAGTCGTCAAAAACTTACCATAGGATCGGGTTACAAACTTCATGATAAGTTTATTAGGAAAGTTGACTACGTTAAAGACCTTGGTGTTATCATGGACTCAAAGCTTTTATTCGATATGCACATCAATCACATTACGAACACGGCGTCGAAGGCACTTGGTTTCGTGATAAGAATGTCTTCATGTTTTCGGTCTCTTAAGACAGTAAACGTTTTGTACTGTGCCTATGTACGTACGTAGCAATCTAGCATACGTCACAGGTATGGAACCCTCAATACCAGGTATATATATCATGCATTGAAGGTGTATAAAGAAAGTTTTTGCGATACTTAGATTTTAAAGCGAATCAATATTCTATTGACTGTGACGAGCGTTGTAAACGGTATCATATTTTACTTCTGGAACTCAGAAGAACCATTATAAACATAGCCAATGACACGATTGATTGCCTTGAGTTGATGGGTAACATCAAGCTTGGAATGAATCAATTAGTTTATCGACAACGTCCGATCTTACACGTTCCCTTTGCTACAACGAAATACAGACGGAACTCTTTTCTTTTACGTTGCGCCGCATCATTTAATCAAATGTCACGGAAATTAGATTTGGATTTATTCTGCACTAACTTGACCAAAAATAAAAAAAACGTATAAATTGTGACTTCTTTAGCAGCGATCGGCATATATAGCCTAGATTGCGGTTTTTTTCCTGTGTACCTTTTCATTATTATTTTCTTGACTTTTTTTGTTATAATAATATATAATTATACTAACTTGTGTATTATGAATCTCATTTTTAGTTCCTTTTTTATGGTGGAACATGGCTGCAATATTGTATTTATTGTATGATTGAGCAAGTAGGTATACTTTCAACAGTAACTGATGTAATTAATCTTTGTTAGATTGCATTTATATGTGGTGGCTTGTAATTAGCAACTTCTTTTTTATTTAATTAAATGTGTTGTTATTAGTCTGTAAGCTTTCCTAAATAAATAAATAAATATACGGACGTTATAATGTCTTAGAAGTTTCAAAATATCTGTCATTTGACGTCCAAGATGTCAAATGATTAATAGTTTGTAACTTTTACGATATTGCCACGTCCGTATACTCGTATGTATCTAAATACCTGTAAAACTTGCAAATGATTACAGATATGGACGTTTGAGGCTAAGCGTATGCTTTTACGTAAATATGCGTATGACTTTGTAACTCAGTGCAGTTGATGCAGATACAGGTAGTCAGCTTCTGCCAGAGCAGGACAGACGCATGTCCACATTGCACCTGAGCCGCAGCATACGCAGCTGTCAGTATGTTCAGGTATTAAATAATCGGATCTACCCTGCGTGGCGTCACCCGAGTCTCAGCATACGCTTAGCCACAATAAAATTTCGTTACAAGTTTGACACTATGTATCATTTGACGTCCAGGGTGTTAAATGAAAAAGGGTTGTATTTAACTGTTAGTCAAAAATACTCATTTTCCACCAAAAATACTAATTGCACCACTAAGCTAAGTTGACGGAGCCCTGCTGCTTCGCAGGGCTCCTATTTTTGGGAGCAGGGTCACAAGAGAACCTAACATAACCTATTAAGTTTTCTGAGTGGATAAGTTTCCCGAGCGGACGAAACTTTTCATATCAAATGATATTTTGTAAAAAGATCATCATATTTGGTGTACAAATAGTATTTTAGTGTGATCGTAAATTTTCATGATTTTAATTTTGTATGTCTAAATACGTATATAAAAATGTTGTTGGTTTATGATGCTTAATTATACATACATACATAGACTCACGCCTGTTTCCCCGAAGGGGTAGGCAGAGGCATATTAAACGCCCACTTTTCGCCAGTGTTTTGATCCCACGTAATAGGTAGCGAGCCTATTGCCGCTTATCGGGATATTTTGTTTGCCAGAGCCTCGTCCGTTGATCGGCAGGTGCACCACTTGCAGGTGAGGTTGGCTTGGGCCCTAAGATCTTGGTGGGAACCCTATGCACCCCTTAATTAGGCGATGCTTAATTAGGGTACTGCTAACCTAATGAGAGCCACCGTTTTCATGCTCTCCACGTAAAATGGTGTAATAATAATAATAACAGTTTTCAAACATCACCTTCATCGAGTAATATAAACAAAAAATGTATTACAAGATGAAAAGAAACCTTACAACCGCAGGGCAGCTTTGTGGCGAGCTGAATGTGTGTGGCGACACTGCGGTCCCGAATGCTTTGAGAGAGTCGGTCAGGGCCTCGTCTCCAGCTTGCCTTTACTGGCTGGTCGGAGTGGATTTCCAAGAGCACCCGCAGGACTCTCAACACTGGCTTGCCTTGGTCGGCCGGCCAGAGGGATCCGCAAGAGCTACCAGCTCGGGGCTGGAAGTGTCATTCTCAAGGGCGTAACTACGGGGAAACCCGCTCCGAGTCTCCGTTGTCACGAGACCCGCGATGATGAAACCGGTGCCGCACCGCTTAACATCCCTAGCCACTCGCACCGGTGTTTCCCTCTGGCTGCCTCTATGGCAGAGTTTGTTTGCTTTGGGCGGCTGTTAAGAGAGGGCCCATCCAGTGAGTTGGCGAGTCACCACCTGCCATCCGGACGGATACTATTAGAGTATTACTGGCAGGTGCCAGTTTTCATCCATAAAAATTACAAGTCCATCAAACACCCAATCCCATAAACCAATTAAATAAGGCTCCACATATTACAATAGTCTTACATAGGCTGCGGCTAGTCCATAGCTGTTCTCAGTAGTGCAGTTGTGGAGGCTCCGCTGCATGTGTCCCATCCCATTTTAGATTAAAGCTCTCTACGGGCCTCTGCGCGTTGGATCCATATCCCCGTATAAGCCTCCCAAAGGTCCGGTTATTCTTTTAACACTAAATGTTAGAAGAATAGCCGTGTAACAGAGACACTTACGAATAATAATAATAATTCATTTATTCGCAAGAAAATGGTACATTAACAGGTGTTTATAAATGGTTGGTTACAGCATATTTTGCCCCTTGGGGCGTGCGAATTGAGTGCAGTAAACGGGTACTACATGGAAATATAAAGAACAAATATATTAGAAACATAACAATGAGTGGCACATGAAACAAAATAACATTTTACTAATATGCATCGGTGATAATATTAGTTGCCTAGGGCCTTATCTTCTAGATATTCCTTGACACTATTATGACTTTTATTTAATAGTATATTAAAAAGTTGTTTTTTAAATTGGGATATAGGTAACATATTGATACTTAGCGGAATATGGTTATATATTTTAATTGCCATACAGTATGCATTTCTTCTAAATAATTCCAATTTAATAGATGGCAGTTATGTATCATAAAATTTTAAAAACTATTCAGCATGATGTTTTACTAGTAAACCTATTTCTAATATGTATAAGCATGGAACAGGTAAAATCTTGTGTTTTTTAAATAGAGGTTTACAGCTTGTCAGTGTATCGACTCCACGTACTGCTCGAATACACTTCTTTTGGGTTATAAGAACTCTGTCAACTTCAACCGAGTTACCCCATACAACAATGCCGTATCTGAGCAGGGAGGATACGTAAGCATGGTATGCAGATAGTGCAGCATTAATGTTTACTGTCAGTCTAACTTTTTTTTAAACATTTATAAATCGATCTATTTTATTGACTAGTTTTTCTAAATGAGGTTTCCAATTACAATATTTATCGACCCTGATACCTAAAAATACGCAATTATCAACAACGTTTATGTGCGTGTCATTATGATTTAATTTAGATTTGTTGCATATGTTTGGAACTAAATAATATTTGTTTTTGTCATGTTTATCTTAAGGTTGTTTTAATTAAGCCAGCTTATGGCATTATTGAGTGTCGCTTTTATATTTATTTCTAGATTAAGTTTATGTTTATCTTTAATTATTATTGTTGTATCATCAGCAAATAGTATAATTTCCTGGTTGATTGCATCCGGGAAATCGTTAATGTATAACAGAAACAAAAGAGGGGCTAAAATACTCCCTTAGGGCGTACCATAATTGTTTATTTTGTACATCGATCTGTATTGCTTTTGTTTATTTTTAAAAGTTCTGTTTAATTCGACATATTGTATTCGATTTTCTAGATAACTCTCAATCCAGTTATAAACATTTCCACGTAACCCATAATTTGAGAGCTTTGAGAGCAGTTTTTGGTGACAGACAAAGTCAACAGCTTTTGTCGTGTCTAGAAACAGACATGCGACTATAGATTTATTATTTAAGGCTTCTGTAATATGCTTTATTAAAGAAAAACATGCCAATGCAGTGGAGCTTTGTTTCTAGCTTTAAGATATTACAAGAAGTTAGAAATGTCTCTATTTTGATGTACATTACTTTCTCGAATATTTTTGATAGTATAGGTATGAGTGTAATTGGTCTGTAATTATTGATGTTAGTTTTGGCTCCTTTTTTGTGCATTGGCTTAACAATTCTACGAGTGACAGGTTAATGATATAGGTTAATGGTGCTACTAAAGAGTGTGCGCAGGTTTTTAATACCTTTGTACTTATATCATCATAGCCAGTAGAATGAGTATTTTTTAAGGAGTTTATTATCTTTAATGTGTCAGAGTTGTCTATTGGTGTGAGAAATTGTCTTAGTATTTTGAGATATTTTGGTGATATGGTTAGGTGGGCCTGTATCTTCGTATTTTTTTACATTGCTGCACAGTGATACATAGTAATTGTTAAATAAATTACAAATTTTAATAGGCTTGGTGTAGATCTTTTTGTTAAATTCTATTGATTCTATGTGTGCGCTAGTTATTGCTTTATTATTGTTTTCTTTAATAATTTTCCATGCAGCTGAGCAGGCATTTTTTGCGTCTTTAATGAAGTTTAGGTTGTTTATTTGTTGCGCTTTGTTGATACATTGTTGTATAATTGTTATACCTTGTCTTATTCTGTCTTTTATTGTGTCTATCAAGATGATATTTCAAGTATAGCATTCTTTTTCTTATACAACATCGTTTTATATTTTTAGTTAGTTTTCTATTTTTTACGTGTTTGACTACACTTACACTTTTTATCGTTATTTTGGGGAAACATAAAGTATAAAAAATGGTGATAGTGTCATGGAAGGTGTTAAATGCTTCATTTGTACTTTGTTGTTCGTATACCTCAGTGAAGTGCAAATTATTAATGCAGATTTTGAATTTGACCATGTTTTCCTGGCTAAGATCTCTAATGGTTTTGTATTGATAGTTATAAGATTTGTTATTTACACTGTAGGTCTCATTGTTGATAGTCAACGATTGGGCAGTTTCATGGTCAGATAATGTTAGGTAATGAATATTAGATTTACCTTCGTGAACGTTACTTACAATTTGATCTAAACAAGATGATTTTCGCGTCGGTAATGTTATGTGCCTTTTTAAGTTATTGTTTTTAAGTATGGATTGTAATTCACTGGATACCTTTTACCTACTTTAATGTATCAATGTTCCAATCTACACAGATAATAACGTTTTATTAGACTTTTTGCCTAGCTTATCAGTGAGTTTTTCAAATTTATTTAAGAATATACTTGTGCTGGATGAGGGTGTTCTGTAAATGTATACTATTACAAGATTAAAAGTAGTAATTTCTTTAGCACTATATTCAAAATGAAGGGGGACTGAAGGTGGTAAGTTGCTAATATGTTTGTATGCCAGGTCATGCTTTATTGCTATGCATGAGCCTCCTCTGCGTTGGTTAGGACGTGAGAAAAACAAAGCTAATTTGTAATTGCCTATTCTTAGGTTGGGTTCAGATCCTTGTTTTAAAAAGGTTTCTGTTAAGCAGATAATGTCTATATTACCTATATTATTCGATAAATCATTTATGGCTACCTCAATAAGCTCTTGTTTATTTATTACGCCTGCTATATTTTGGTGTATTATTGTAGTAGTTCTTGGCTTAATTTTATCTGCGAAAACAAATAGTATTTTGGGCCTTTTTTGGTGGTTATATAGTTGTAAAATAATCAGTTATTTTAGTTTGTTTAGTTTTTGTATTAGCTGGTACATTTGTTTGTGTACAGTGTAGTGGTAAGAGAGAGTATACTCTACTTCCATCTTTGTGGATCATGTAAAATCTTATCTTGGTATATTTCATTGTGTTAATTCATATTTTTTTTTTAAATTTATTATTTCTGCACAAAAATAGTACACAGGTGGACTTAACGCCTAGTGGCATTTTTTGCCAGTCAACCTTTTGGTGGTGCAGAGATAGATGAGGTAGGTACATTAGCCATGTGGTTAAAATAGGATATCTATTAAATACATATTATTAATAATTTAGATACATATTATTAACCATAAATATACTATAGATATATATAATTATTCATAGATATGATACACACATAAATATATTACATACATAAATACATAATTATGCTATAGCTGATGAGAGTGATGAGCCAATTCCTTCAACTAAGAAAGAGAAGATTCCGTTGTTTCGTTTTAAATGCATAACGGTTGGTGGCAATTCTAACTTCAGGAGGGAGCCTGTTCCATAGCAGCGAGTATTGTGAACTTAAATATTATACGGATGTCAGATAGATAAAATATATTTAAATCGTGGGATATTCGACGTCCGTTTATAATTTGAGTCAAATTTGATTACTGACGTCCGTATATCCGTTTTATAAACGTAGTTTGGTGTAGGCCACTGTGTTCATTTTGAGTTTATTTGATATAATTTTGTATTTTCTCAAGTGACCTGGTTATTACTTAATAGTAACTATCATAACTACCTCATTAAAAGTGTTCCTAAATAATGATAATTTTAAAGTAGAAGTAAATAGATAGGTAACTTTAATTTAAGTAACTATTTCTTGTGTCATGATTTATGTCCCTAATTTTACACCAAAATGTCAAATGCGCCTAATTACAAAAAAAAACTACCTAAATTTTATTTTTTGTTTATTGCTTAGCAGCGTATTTATACAAATCACTTGTGCGAATCACAGTTATTTAGACATATATGTACTAATACGGACGTTATAATGTCGTAAAAGTTTCACAATATCTGTCATTTGACGTCCAAGACGTCAAAAGATTAATAGTTTAAAACTTTTACAATATTGCCCCGTCCGTATACCCGTATTTATCTAAATACCTGTAAAACTTGCAAATGATTACATATATGGACGTTTGAGGCTAAGCGTATGCTTTTACGTAGATATGCGTATACTACGAGTATACGGACGTGGCAATATCGTAAAAGTTTCAAACTATTAATCATTTGACATCTTCAAATTTGGACGTCAAATGACAGATATTGTGAAACTTTTACGATATTATAACGTCCGTATAAGTACATATAAGTGTAAATAACTGTGAATCGCACAAGTGATTTGTTTAAACCCTGCTAAACAATAAACAAAAAATAACTAACAAACTATTAATCATTTGACATCATGTACAGTATGTATCTAAATACCTGTAAAACTTGCAAATGATTACATATATGTACGTTTGAGGCTAAGCGTATGCTTAGATATGCGTATGATTCTCTCCAATACTACGTTAGTACTATTTTTTATATGTGCCAATTCTTCTCATAATTTAGAAATAAGTAAAGAGTTACTTTACATTTAAGTAAGTATTTCTTGTGATATTATCGTAATAAATTGCATTGATCTCAATATTTGTTTTATTTTCATAACTTTAAACTTCACGCTTACGCTAGCATACCTGCACTATAACATAGAAATAATATTTATCCACCTACTTATTAAATATTAAAGAAAGAAGAGCGGCAACGTTGCACTGTTCATAGGAGTTGCGATAGATAGGAAAACGTAAATTAAATTATGTATATCACGGGAAGCCAGATAATTGATAGTGTTGGCTGGAGTACTAATTGATTTCACAATGGTTGTTAATATACGTATATTTTTATATCAATATGTGTCAAAATTTCAGAAAAATAATATGCACACAGTATTTGACATTGCCTTAGCGACTAATATTCGCTGTAATAGTTCATATTTTTTAAGTGGAACTGGTGGACGTCATAATAATTCGATGTAAAAGGGCGGCAAATAGAAAGCGTGATGTAAATATATATATATATATATATATATATATATATATATATGTATAGGTACTGTATAAGTATGTTTATAGACATATTTATTAGTATTTATGTACATAAATGTGTATGTATATTTGTTATGTACTCTTATGTAATATAATTATGTATTTACTTTATTTATACAATTGTTTCGCTCACTCCTATATCAATTTATTCGTTTTTACGTACTTAGGTACTCTTATATTACTGTATAATACTCTTTTACTTTATAATATTTCTACACTATGTTAAATGCACCTACCACACTTATCTCTCCACCACCCAGGTTGACTGGTAGATAATGCCATAAGGCATTAAGCGTATGTACTCTTCTTTTGTGCATTAAGAAATAAAATAAATAAATAAATAAAATAAATATGCATTGCAAGGTTAATAATTAACGTTTTAAAGTTACTTATTTCAATTGATAATTTAATGGCTGACATACTAATTAATCCGCAATCTCCTGAATCTTCTATATTCGTCAGTTTCTGGCTACTTTTAAATTTCTTAATCAATACTTTTTCCTTCTTCCTAAGCGTATAATTATACTAAAAACCTCTCATATATTCTTTATGGGTGCATAGGGTTCCCACCAAGAACTTAGGGTCCCAAGCCAACCTCACCTGCAAGTGGTGCACCTGCCGATCAACGGACGAGGCTCTGGCAAACAAAATATCCCGATAAGCGGCAATAGGCTCGCTACCTATTACGTGGGATCAAAACACTGGCGAAAAGTGGGCGTTTAATATGCCTCTGCCTACCCCTTCGGGGAAACAGACGTGAGTCTATGTATGTATATATTTTTTATATGTATAACTAGCCGTTTCCCGCGGTTTCATCCGCGTCCTGAGAGAACTACTTCGCGTACCCGAAAAACCCTATAGCCTATGTTACTCGCAAATAATGTAGCTTTTTACAAGTGAAAAAATTTTTAAAATCGGTCTAGTAGTTTTTGAGTTTATCCATTACAAACAAAAATACAATTTTTTTCTCTTTATAATATTAGTGTAGATGTAGATAATAAGCACGTTCCATTTCTTCAGTGTGCCCGATTCGGTTTTTTATATCATTGTACACAATCTAATTACTATTTTTATTACACCTAACCTTGCTAAGCCTTATTTGTATTATGTGGCAAAATGAATTGTTTATTATTTATGTTAATGAATCGTTTTTAACCCTTTATAGGGCAGAATTTTTTTTTGTTTATTTTGAATTTTTGTGGCGGGATTGGTTTAGGGGACCATAAGGACTGGAATAAATATGATATTGACTAGTTGATTCATTCGGGTTTGTCTGTAGAGGGTGGTTACATATGAAACCAAGACCATTTAGGGAAAAAATTCGGTGGTTTCATTTGAAACCATGACCGTTTAGGAAAAAAATAAAAAATAAAACCAAATCATAACTTAATGAATATTATTTGAAAATCTATGTTTTTGTTAAGAAAGAACTTAAGTTATTAATTAAAGTGGCTTAGTGCGTACTAAGTGACTACTTTGTCTCATAAAACTAGGACTTAGTCTTAGGAAACACAATCTTTAGAAAGCAAGTCTTATAAATCAAATATTGTAATAAATAAAAATCTCACAAATCAACAGTTCTTGGTATCCCATCACACTCTTCTAAAGCTCTTTTATGACAAATTACAACTATACC
This sequence comes from Euclidia mi, assembly GCA_944739405.2. Taxonomy (NCBI): domain Eukaryota; kingdom Metazoa; phylum Arthropoda; class Insecta; order Lepidoptera; family Erebidae; genus Euclidia; species Euclidia mi. The sequence goes on along the minus strand of OX123193.2, from coordinate 72,438,326 downwards.
TATTTACTAACTTTTCATAGGATATCTATTTCTTGCCTATGTAACAGCAATAACCTTAGAACTTAGTCTTAGGAATACAATTTTAAGAAAATACAATGACACTCAAAGGAAGATCATCCTCAGGGTCTGAGTCCCTCCTAATGTCGAATTTTCAGCTTGGTCGTCATCTATACCCTCGATCAAACTGACGTACTGATCGTAGGGCATTTTTTCTAAATTTAATGCTGGTATAGACATCTAAAACAAAAAGAAAATTCATTACTGTAACCATTCAGTTAGGTTGTACTTATCGCACAAACCTCACCAGCCTCCATACCTACACTTTGACACCTAATAACATCTTTGCCCAATAATTCCTAAATAAACTAAATGTTTTCTGGCATAAAATGATTATTCTAATTTGCAAAAGATAGCTGCAATAGCCCCAAATACGTAAAATAAACGAATGAGAATCTGAAATATGCACTTGTTCAAATTCTACCCTAAAAATCGTTTTTTACTACCTGTTGAGTTCAAAACGTTATTGTACTTTATACATACAAGTTAAGATTAGGATTTATATACCAAATTGAAGGAAAATAACTTAATTATTCATTTACTTACCTTAAATTAAGTAAACATCACAGTTTACCACTAAATTATTTAATTATTTACGAGACACAGTCACTTTTCCATGTCGTAAAAACTGATGTGACAGAAGGCACAAACGTAACTACCTATATGTTGCACCCTACCATAGACATGTGACTAACTTGACTTTGGTGATTTCATTCATTGCTTACGCCCGTTCAGGGACAACTCATTTATGCAATAAGATCGACTACCAATGCAAGCTTAAGGGAAATATGGACCTTATTGTCAACCTTGTCGGGTGGTTACAGACGCCATACTAATTTCGCTTCTGCCCTATAAAGGGTTAAGTCTACCTTGTTGTCGTGTAAGAATTCGCTTATCTTTAAACTCTGTTGACAAATTACATCGTAACATAACATAACTTCACGCCTTTTATCCCCGAAGGGGTAGGCAGAGGTGTATTACACACCCAGATTTCGCCAGCTATGTTTAGGTACACACATAACTTCGAAAATACAGAGGTGCGTGTCCGGTGTACGACCTGGGGATCAAACCCGAGACTATCGTCTCGGCAGTCCGTTACGTACACCAATGGGATATCACCGCTGTTGCATGTATTATAATAATACAACGATTGTTTAAATCATAACAAAATCTCTACATTATATGTTTGAAAAACAACCACAATAAGTTTATAATGCTGGGAAAATAACAGACAGCCGTGCAAATTTCATCGGGCTCCGACCCACGGCGCATACCACTGGGGTACCACTCATCATTGGAATCTCATTAATACAAGTAAAAGTCAGCACTCATCTATACTTATAATAAAACTGTAGAGAGGTCAATTCTGTACATTGAATATATATTCAAAGTTAATATTGGAGGATGAATGGTGATCGATACTGATGCCAAAAATGCAATCAGTAAATTTTTTGTCTGTCTGTCCGTCTGTCTGTCTGTCTGTCTGTCTGTCTGTATGTGCACGCATGGGTCAAAAACTACTGAAGGGATTTTAACCAAACTTGGTACGATTGTAGTCCATACTCCTGGGCAGGTTATAGGCTATATAACATAACGCTAAGATACATAGGAGCTGAGCAGTGACGATAAATTTGAAGCAAGTCAGATGAAAATGCGCTTTCGAACTCTTATCCTCGCATACGTTGATCATTCACCAAAAGTATGTATTACAAAGATGATGGTCTTCAAAAGATCTACAAAAAAGTCTTTTATAGTATATATCTATCTTTTATAAATTAGCCACAATAACGGGTTTAATCGTTAGGCATTTCTTCAAAGTGTAGTAAATACATCAATATATTGTATTTTAGATAGATATATCTTTATCAACCTCCCATATTCAAAAAGTACACTTATATGTATATTATATTTTTTTTAAATATTGAAATCGGTTTATAAACAATTAAAAACAAAGATTATAAATAGAATATTTTCCAACATTTGGATCTTCCAATTTAAATTGAGATTAAATCTGTATGATTAATTATATTAAATAGGGTTCAGCTTAGGCTGGACGTTTTCGCACATGTATAAGAGTGGCGAGTCATTTTATTTTACTGGATGGGGATTAACACTGGGATGGTATTATCTGAAGCAAGTATAAGTAAAAGTCCTCATCGATTACGCCATGGGTTTGAGATGCTGCATAGTTATGGCATAAATACGAAGACAAATAATTGGCCGAGGGCATTTTTAGGTTCCCACAACAATCTAATAAACCATTGCTAGACAGTAGATATAGTGATATCTATCCTATTACTCAATATGAACCACCACGACGACCGATACGAACCATCATTTGCTGGTGTAAAAATGAGCTCTCGATACTTACTGAAGAACAGCGTTTAATATAAATTATGATCGTGTGTGTCGTAGTGCGGATAGTGATTTAAGAAAAATACTATCTGTAGATGCTCCGGGTGGAACGGCAAGACTTTTCCTACGAAGGTGATTTCGGCAAAGGAACGAAGCTAAAGTAAGATTGTGCGAATACAAAATGAAGAACCCATGGGAAGTATAACAGTACTTTTTCGTGGCGATTTTCGTTAGGCTCTGTTTTTTATACCACCATAGAATATGAGACAAGAGCTGATGAAATTATAGCCTGTCTAAAGAGTTCATAAGTATGGGATTGTATTATCGCTATTCATTTTGACATTAAATATGCGAGCATGATTATGAGGCAACGAACATGCACAGGAATTCTCTAATCTTTTACTCGCGATTGGTAACTTCGCGGTGTAGACTTGCACGAACAAGTGAAAGTCATTTAAGCTATTTTTAGGACATCTACACTATTCAATATATTATTTATTATTTATAGTCTCACGCCTGTATCCCCAAAGGGGTAGGCAGAGGCGTAATATTCCACCCACATTTCGCCATGAAGTTTTGGGTAGGTATAGGTCTGTGGTATAGGTATTATATGCAACTTAAAACATTTTGGGTATCAATTAGAAGACAAATTAGGTAGCCCAATTAAAAGACAAATTCCGCGCGAACGGAGTCGCGGGCACAGCTAGTCTTTAATATGAGTAATGATGAAATAATTGTCAATGATGAGTGGGACCGAGACCCCACTGGAATTGAAAGTTGCCAGTTATGACTGCCTCTTTCCTCGGCGAACACAATAAGCCGTGGCTCCTGGCAGTCATGACAATTTGGACAGTCGTCATAGGGACTGAGAACTCTTTAATGTAATGTTTTAAATCATAAGCCATAGAATTACCTTTTGGTTGCTAAGGTCAAACTTGAGCCGCTCTGCGGAAAAGCTTTTGTATCATAACTAGTTAGACTAAAAAGTAGACCTCAGGCTCCAAAGTATTGGATGCAACTGGAAAGCGCTGGAGCAACCATGACAGTAATAAATACATATATACATGAGATGAATGAGTTTTTTGTATTACAAGAAAAAAATGCCAAACGGATTTCAATGACACGTCGCAGTACTTTACATTAAAAGAATACGGAATATTTTGTAACGATTACCTATACCCGCGCAAACAGGGCTGCTGACAGAATCAACTCTGCCTACTGTAGCGTAGTCATAAGTTTGTATGTACTCATTAGCCCTAAAAACTATAAATATTTGGTTACTATTGAATAAACAGTCAGTATGATGTCGTAATTGTTGCGTTTCATTACTCTCATCCCTACATGGCGACCCTGCCATAGCGGATCCGCGCGTCGAATTTCACGCTAAGTTCGTCATACGCGGTTAAAATAGTTGAAGTAATTTCGGTGGTTTTCAAGATATTCGTTGTTATATATTCTCGTTTACGCGATGTGTCAGTCATATCAAACGAAGGAAGAGGTTTTTCTCGACCAAAACGCTGCTGGAGCTGGTGGAAACAATGCTCATTTGCAAGACATTGGGGCACATATGAGTATCCTAACAATTTTGACCGCTATTATTGTTTGTGTGATGGGATTGCTGTTCCTGTATTTTGCGTACAGAGCTTACAGAAAGTGCCATGCGCAGTGGATGCGCCAGGAGATAAATCAGCTGGCCTTCAGAGGCTTGAGATGGTCAGGCCGTCAACGGAGCCCGGTTCAACGACAACCAAATTGCGCTGAGTGTGCGTGTCGAACTGATAAAGTGTAAATGAGTAACAAAAAAAAAAGTGTCGTAGAGTGTGTAAGCGTAACAAGTGTTTTAAATAAAAGCGTATATTCTACTTCGGTTCGGTTGCGTTCCAAATGTGTAAGTGATGGTGTCATATGGCTAGCGAACTAGATAAAATATACAATGACTTACGTAATATAAGACAATATTTGGTAAAAGTTGGTCCTAGGCGTAGACGTGAATCTAAGACGTGTTCTAATAAGTTTAGTGAAAGTAGTTCCATATATAGATCCTTTGAAAAGTTAATGAATGGTATAGAAAGTAAAATTAAAGAATTTAAATGTGACGAGCTAAAGGTAATTAATGAATACTGTGTTAAGATAAAGGAATTACATTTAGAAATAAAAGATTTATGTACCACTGTGAGTAGTAACAGAAGTAGTGGTTCTGATTTTGAGAGCACTAGCGAAGGCGAAGGAAAATTGTCAAAAATGGTAAAGTTTGAAATAAAGGTAGCATTAAACTTAGTGCCTTTAATGACCAATCATGATGAATCTAGTATTTAGCATATAATCGATAGTATAGATTATTATAGTACATTGTTAGACTCACAGGCGCAAAAAGAATTAATTACATTTGTGCTAAAAAATCGCTTGTCTCAGACGGCAAAATTGAAACTTTGTAAGGACTATGATTCTGTTGAAAATTTATTGCAAGTTATGCGATCCCAGTTATTGCCAACTAAGTCTTCTGCAGCTATACAAAACAAATTACATTCTTTCTCCCAAAATAATATGTCAATTGATGATTACGGTAGAGCTATTACCAAAATGTTGCTGGATTTGACTATTTCACAATCCGAAGGCAACCGCGATAATTATACTATTTTAAAGAAAGTTAATGAAAAACAAGCTATGAAGCGGTTTGCTAACGGATTGCGAAACCGTCGAATAAGCACCATTATTGCAGCCCAGAAATTTGATTCCTTGAAGGACGCCATTCAAGCGGCCGTGGACGAGGAGACTTCAATTCCTTCGACTTCTCAAGATGATATCAGAATGTTTAATAGAAATAATTATAATTACAGGCGAGCTACAAAAAATACTTTCAGGAGTCATCATAGTCGAATCTTTAGGGGACAATCGAGCAGAGGTCAGGCGCGTGATGTGCAGATGAATCATCCAGCCACACAGCGATGTGGAACGTCACGAGGTACGCGGTATACGCGCCCAAACCGACCACAAAGAGGTAGGTCTTCTTTTAATTATGGTAATCGAAACCAGCGGACACGTAATCCGGAATCTATGCGTGTTATGACGGAAAATGTGAGCAAAAATGACGTCAAAGACAATATCAATCAGTTTTTTCGTGAATAAAGAACATATTTTTTCATGCGATAATAACACGACTATAACACTTTCTTTATATGGTAAGCCATATCGATGGTTACTTGATTCGGGTGCATCGATCTCGGCCATCAAACATAAACATTTAGTAGAGCAAAATATTCCATTCACTTATAAGAACACGGAGATCAATGGACTTGGAGGCAAAGTGCAATCCATAGGATATGTTTATTTATATTTAGTAGTGAACGACGCAACTTTCACGCATATGTTCTATGTTTTTAAAACATTGCCATGTTCGATGCATGGAATAATAGGTGACGACTTCTTACGAAAACATAAATCATTATTAGATTACAATAATAATACATTGACACTACATCATTTAGATGGTAACATTATAACATTAGGTATTAGTAACAATAACAATTATTATACAAACTGTTTTGTTATACCACCTAGGTCTGAGTCGATTCATTTTATACCTACAAATAGATTAGAAGAGTGCGTTGTTTGTGCATCCCAATTAAGCGAAGGTGTATATATAGCTAGCACATTGGCGAAGCCAGTAGATGGCAAAATACCGATACAGATTTTAAATGTCACTGATGAGGAGTTAAGTATTAATAAATTACAACCTACTATACATAGCACCTCGGATTACAATGTTTGCAGTTTTGATAAGTGTGACAAAACTACAGATCGAGTAAAAAGGATATTGTCTTTGTTAAATTTAAATCATTTAAATGGTGAGGAGCAGATTTCTATTGAAAGTATATGCGCAAAGTATCCCGATATTTTCTTTTTACCCGGGGATAAATTAACAACTACGCACATATATCAACGCTCTATTCGATTAAAGCCTAATTCAGAGCCGGTATTCATGAAACCATATAGGTTGCCTCACTCACAGAAGGCAGAAGTACAAAGGCAACTAGATAGTATGTTATCAGATGGTATAATAGAACCATGCAAAAGCGATTGGTCGAGTCCGATTTTATTGGTTCCTAAGAAATTAAGTAACTTTAATATGTTCGAATCTATTATGGAAGATGCAGTTGGTAAAATTAGGACCAATAAAAAAGGGATCATAGTTTGTGGAGATTTCAATATTAATATACTGGATAGTTCACCAATGACTAGTAGGCTTTTAAATCTTTTTAAATCATTTAATTTGACAAATTTATTTCTTGAACCTACTAGAATAACTGCATCATCTTCCACTTGTCTTGACAATATATTTAGTAATCATACAGTATCACATAAATTAGTTACTACTGACTTAACTTCGGATCACTGTGGTCAATTGGCAGGATTTTCATATATAAATGATAATGCAGTACGTAAGGTGACAGTTAGGCCATTACCTAGGTATAAATTTAATGAGTTTAGGAACAAAATTTTAATAGGTATGAATCCTGATATGATGGAGCTTAAGTCACCAAATAAGATTTATGAAACTATGTTTAATTTAGTTCACAACGAATTTAGAAGTACTTTTAAAACCAAGGAAAAAGTAATCAAGGAGTCTAGAGCATTTAGTGAGTGGGCTACTGTAGGTATTTATAAAAGCAGAGCAAGGATGTATGAGTTGTATGGTATGAAGAAATACAATTTTGATGCGAGCTTCACTGAGTATGTCAGAAATTATTCAAAAATATTTAAAAAGGTATGCAATATAGCTAAGGCACGTTTTGTAAGTGATAAAATTAGAAACTCTTCTAATAAAGTTAAGGCCACATGGCAAGCTATTAACGAAGCAACGGGCAAGGCAACCTTTAGGAATACCAATTTTAACTTGCTAGATAATAATAAAATGATTAATAATGACGAGGAAGTCGCACTCGCATTCAATAATTTTTTTGCTAGCATACCTATTGCTACTACTATAGGTCTAAACTCATCAGCTTCAGTCGCAGTAAATTTATTAGAATCTAGTGTAGAAAAATGTAATGTATTATTTAAATTCAGTCCTATTAGTTCTACTGACATTATAAACACTTTCCAATCTCTAGAATCTAAGAATACGGGTGATCTCTGGGGAATATCTGTGAAGATTCTGAAAAGTATAATAGATATAGTAGCACCTTATCTAAGTAACTTGTTCAATAAGTGTATAGAATCAGGCGATTTTCCAGATTTAATGAAACATAGTAGGATAATACCTCTGTTTAAATCCGGCAGTAAGACTGATCCTAGTAATTATAGGCCAATTTCAATACTACCTACTTTTAGTAAAATCTTTGAAAAGATAATACTCAAGCAACTTCTGAAGCACTTTAATTTAAACAGCCTCCTTCATACTGAGCAATATGGTTTTACTAAGGGTCACTCGACGACGGATGCAGGAGTAGCTTTACTCAAACACATCTACAATGCATGGGAGAACTCTCAGAATGCTATTGGTGTGTTTTGCGACCTTTCGAAAGCATTCGATTGTGTCTGCCATGATACGCTCTTATGCAAACTTAAACATTACGGTTGTTGTCCAGACTAAAGCATTGGATGTTATTAAGGCATATTTAAATAACAGAATCCAATGTGTAGAAATAAATGGCTCAAAATCCAGTGGCGTACCAGTACAATTGGGAGTGCCGCAGGGTAGTATCCTAGGGCCTTTCCTGTTTCTAGTTTACATAAATGATTTGCCATTTTACCTGAGAAATATTTGTGACGTGGTATTGTTTGCTGACGATACTTCATTGATATTTAAAGTAGATAGAAATAAGGAAAACTTTACCGAAATAAACAGTGCTCTTATTCAGGTGACTAAATGGTTTACTGTAAATAACTTAGTACTGAACGCCAGAAAAACCAAATGTGTTAAGTTTGCTTTGCCCAACGTCAGAAACCTTGGTCCTAACATAGTTTTGAATGGTGATGTACTGGAAACAACTGAATCTACATTGTTTCTAGGAATAACACTTGATTCGAAGTTACAATGGGGCGCACACATTACATATCTGTCAGCGAAACTTAGTTCGGCTGCTTATGCCATTAAGAAGGTGCGCAATTTAACAGATGTCGATACGGCTAGATTGGTATATTTTGGCTATTTTCATAGTGTTATGTCTTATAGCATATTACTTTGGGGTAGAGCTGCTGATATCGAAAGTATTTTTATATTGCAAAAAAGGGCAGTTCGGGCCATTTACCAATTACGGACAAGAGTTTCGCTCAAAGAAAGATTCAAGGAAATCGGTATTCTAACAGTAGCGTCTCAGTATATTTATGCTAGTGTTATGCATGTACGTAAAAATATAAATTCATATTCAAAGAATAGTGATATACACTCTATAAATACAAGAAATAGACATAAATTATGTGTTCCGTATTTTCGTTTGTGCAAAACTCATAGTTCTTTTATAGGACTTAGTATACGTATCTACAACAAGATACCGAGAAGTATTTTGGACCTGCCTTTTAACGCATTTCAGATAAAGATTAAAAATGACCTAATGCAAAAGGCATATTATAATTTAAATGAATATCTGAATGACAAATGCGCTTGGAAATAATGTTTCATAATTCATATATTATACAGTAAATAGGTAGATGATAAGTTTCTTGACATGTAATTAAATATTATTCCATTCCAATTAAAATCATGTAAGTGATAGTTTTTGGAATCGCCACCACATTACTAAATGTCACTCATCTCGTTAGATACTTTTATTTGTTATTTTTTTTTATAATGTATTATAATCGTGTAGCCAATCAGTTCGATCGGTGGTTATATTTCAAAAAGTATCATGTCAATCAATCAAATATAGGTACTACATTTGCATTTTGCACGCGTTCCACATATTTATGATAATATTAACGATCTGGAAAATGCAGGTAATTCGTGTTCATGGTCAGTATACCAACAGATTGTTAATTACTGCCGGTTCGTGTACCGTTGTCGTCATGCTCACTAAAATGTCATTTCTTGTGGTGGCGTCGTGTGTCGGGTCATCCCTGTCCCTCTGATATGGCGAGAGGGATGATGGCTGGCCCATGCGTCATACTCGTGAACGGGTGCTACTTGCGATGACTGGTCGATGTCGGTCTTACGGGCTGGTATTACATTTTTAATATTAAACTGTATCATTTCTATCATGGTTCTGAACATTTGCGCGGATTGCCTGCATTGTTAGGTACTTAATGTAAGTGGATGCTCCTGTTTCACCATGTCAATTCTCAGGAGGCTAATTAAATGAACATCAAAATTTTACTACATTATGCTTGAGTATTAAGTAGAGTAAATATATACAAATGACATAGAAGGTGAAACAGTTGCAGCACCTTACAAAATTTAAATTTGTATGTATTATGCAAAACCTGGCGATGAAAAAGAGTGACCTTGAGTTTTATTGCCCGTTCTTTCTCATGGTTCTACCTATTGTTTTGCGAACGTGGCAGTAAATGTAAATGTAGAAGCTTTAAGTAATTATTTTTTTAAATTGACGTTCATAAGTGTCACTTTGTGATTTAAATGAATAAAGGATTTTGACTTTGACTTTGACTTTGATTAGACTCAACTGGTGAGAAAAAATGGAGGCTAGTTATAGATTACAGAAAATTAAATAATGTAATAGAAAACAATAAATTCCCTTTGCCAAATATAACCGAAATTTAAGATTCGCTATCCGGATGCATCTATTTTAGTCATTTAGATCTTCACTAAGCTTTTTATAATGTAGAACTAGACCCGAATAGTAGAAAATATACAGCTTTCTGTTCCGGATCACTCCAAATGACTAGGATGCCCATGGGTCTCAAGACCAGTCCTAGTTCATTTTCCAGAATGATGACCATAGCAATGGCAGGTCTTAATATTATGAAAAATGTCTGGTCTATCAAGATGATCTAGTAGTATATGGAAATTCACTATCAAACCATAATAAAAATTTAATTGCAATTTTTGAACGATTACGTCAGGTAAATCTAAAGTTAAATGCAACAAAATGTGTATTTTTAAAGAAGGAAATGTTATATTTGGGTCATATTATTTCTGATAACGGTGTTCTCCCAGATCCTGAGAAAATTAATATTATAAATAGCTACCCAGTTCCTAAAACAGTCGCGGAGGTTAAACGGTTTGTGGCATTTGCAAACTACTACAAAAAATTATCAAAAATTTTGCAGATATAGCCTATCCTCTAAATAACCTATGTAGAAAGAATGTCACTTTTATATGGGATAAGGAATGTCAGTCTAGTTTTGAAAAATTGAAGCAAAGTTTAATATCTTCTCCAATATTACAATATCCCGATTTTTCTGATGAAAATATGTTCACCCTACAAACTGATGCATCGGGATATGCGTTAGGTGCCGTATTGTCTAACAAAGACGGGCGACTAGTTGCTTATGCTAGCCGTAGTCTAAACAAAGCCGAGAGAAATTATCCCACTATAGAAAAGGAGTTACTTGCTATAGTGTGGGGAGTTAAGCATTTTCGACTTCCGTGTATTTTTTAAGTTTAAAATATACACGGATCACAAGCCATTAATATATTTATTTAATTTAAAAGATCCGTCAAGTAGGTTATTGAAGTTTAGATTGATTCTGGATGAGTACGATTATGAAGTTTATTATGTGCCAGGGAAATGCAATGCGGCTGCAGACGCATTGTCAAGTGTATGTTTGTCTTTGAAAGAACTGAAAGAGATGCATGAATGTGTTATAAATGTGATGACGAGAGGACAAAAAAGCAAATTATTAGGAAGCAATTCTTCGGATGATGTGGTTATCTCTGACGATTGGTCTGATCAGCCAAAAGTCGTGGAAACCCATAGTAAGCCGAAAGAATCTGTTGAAATGAAGTATATTACAATACCTAACTGGAATAAAATGATGTCACAAGTTAGAAGTGATAACGTACGATTAAGTAGTAGAGGTACATTTTATTACGTGCCGTCTCAATTTACATTGTTTATAAACCCGACAGCCCGATCGCAATTGACGCCAGCCGCATTTGTGAGGGAGCTCGGACAATATTGTGCACAAAATAATATAGATGAGATATATTTTATTAAAAATGAAACTAATAATGTATTGATTGCCAAATTGGTGGCGGAAATTAAAAATAAAATAAATTGGTCCGGACCGAGATTATGTGTTTTAAAAGATGTGAAAAGGATAGTTGATAAAGACGATATAAGAGTTATTATTAATGACTTTCACCTATTACCTACGAGTGGCCACGCGGGTATTAGGCGAATGTTAAATACAATTAAGAAATATTATTTTTGGCCCAATATGGAGCGAGACATAATTAATTTTGTTAAGAAATGTCATAAGTGTCAGACACAAAAACATACTACTTATACAAAAGAGCCGATGGTCGTGACTACTACAGCACATACAGCGTTTGAAAAAATATACCTAGATATCGTAGGACCATTAGATAAAGATATACATAATTATTCTTATATATTAAGTATGCAGTGCGAATTATCAAAACATATAATAACATGTCCACTTGTTTCGAAAAGTACCAATGAAGTTGCAAAAGCTTTCGTTGAAAATTTAATTCTTAAGCATGGAGTCCCTACTAGCATAGCGACGGACAGAGGAACCGAATTCATCAGTACAACAATGTCAGAGGTTTGTAAGTTATTAAATATTAATAAATTAAGTTCCACATCCTACCATCATGAGAGTATTGGTGCGTTGGAGAATACTCACAAACATTTAGAAGCATTTCTAAGGATACAGTCCAATAATTATCCCGAAACTTGGAGCACATGGTTACCCTACTGGTGCTTCTCGTATAACACGTCGGTACATAGCTCTACTAATTATACTCCATTTGAATTGGTATATGGAAAGAAATGTAATTTGCCTAGCAACCTTTCAACATCCATTGAACCACTTTACAATCATGACAGTTATCCTCTAGAGTTAAGATATAGACTACAGGTTACGCAAAATGAAGCTCGTAAAAGATTGATTAAACAAAAAATAAATCGAAAAGAGCATTATGACTCGAAAATTAACCCAATTATATACAAACCAAATGATCAGGTATTATTAAAAGAGGAAACAGGTAATAAATTTAGCCCTGTTTACTCAGGTCCATATGTAGTAGTTAGAGACTTATCGCCTAATGTAGAAATAATTAAGAAAGGAAAAATTGATTTGATTCATAAAAACAGAACTAAGCTGTACTGTTCCTAGTTAATAATGTAATTAGACTATGTTTATAGTGTATACTTACTATATTATAATAACAAAATAATACCTACATTATTCATGTATGCTTGAGTAAATATAACTATGAATTATACAATCGATTAATCATTCTATTAAACTTATATATATGTAATAAATTAATATTATAACCTTAGTTATTAAGAAATATATTGTCAATGATACAATTAAAATACTTTTAGCTATAAGTAAAAGTAATGTTTTATGAATATATAAATGTACCAAAAAGAAAATGTTAATCAATGTAAACTTATGTCTTTACTTGAAATAATTAAAGGTTTATTCAATTAATATAAATAATGATGTTTGTAATAAAAAAAAAATACTTATTCTTATCATTTTTTTTATTTTTTTATGTGGGAGATGTAGCGTAGTCATACGTTTGCATGTACTCATTAGCCCAAAAAACTATATATATTTGGTTACTATTGAATAAACAGTCAGTATGATGTCGTAATTGTTGCGTTTCATTACTCTCATCCCTACACTACAATAGCTAGGAGTAAACATAGTTACACATCTGCGTTACCTATTTTTTTAGGATGGTTGGGAGCGGAACGCTCAGCAGGCGTTCAGTTTCAATAAATAATTCGTGGAAACATATAATCTTATATTAAATAACTCTACTGCTTGTTCGCTATGCAATCGCGTGTGCGATTCCTGTGTGTGTTAAGCTATTGCCTATCACAATATGTTCATTTTGACTTTAAATCATTGGCTCCTGCCCAACAGACGATTTTGTACTAAAATGTACATTAGCTATGTTCATAAGAAAAGCCATGCTAATATTATTGATGCGATAGTGTGTTTTGTAACCCTCTCATTAGCTGACTTGAGCTCAAAGTTTTCTCCCTTCCTTTCACTTTTTTACTCTCAGTCTATTCCTCCTCTTGACCCTTCTTCTTCCATCTCTTTCAATGCTCTCACTCGCGAGCCCTCTCTTTATCCGTCCCTCCACCTCTCCTACTATACCTCCTCTCTTTTGCTCTCGCTTGCGTGCCCACCCTCCCTTGGGCTTTTTTTCTCATCTGTTTTTATCCTCTCCTCTCCACTTCCTCTGTTTTTGTCTACCACACTCTTTCTTTATAACTCTCAATATTTTTGATTAACCCTAAAAGCCTAATCTACGCCTGCGAAACGCACACATAAATAAACAATTTTGATATTTTTGTAACGGTTGAAGCTGGCGTATTGTGCTCTTTCGCCAACTCAGTTGCCACCAGGAGCTAGCGATCGGTACCCATTTTGCTAAGATAAGTCCCACCATTATTGAGCTATTGAAGTATAGCACGCCTGTGAGGCGTATGTTTAGGCTTTGTGTAACTTTTAAGGTAGTTTTATTTAGTTATATAGTGTTAATATTTCATTTTAATAATTTTTTTGACGTTGTTTTAGGCGAAAATATGTCACACTCAAAAAAAATTTGTCAGTGACAATATTTTGCCATTTTTAAACGCGAAAGATAATCTTTCTTCGCAAGCTTCAGCTTTTGAGATTGATGATGGCAAAGTTGATGTTATCGACGATATTCAAAGCGAAGATAAGTTATAATATAATAATGTTAATATTTTTATCAGAAGAAGAACCTGAGCCCATGACATGTAAATAATACACTTTTAGCAACTACAAAAAAAGATGATGTCAAATTAAGTATGATATAAATACAAAAAGTCTATGTATTGCGAGCACAAAGGTCATCGTGTGCAGACTGCTCCTAAACTTTAGCTAGTTGTTAAAACTTTGGTTTTTTTAAGGTTAGAGGCCTAAAAAAGACTTATATATTTTTAAAATATTAGTATTTTTTATCTGTATTTAATTCGGTTGATTAAAACGCACTTATTTTTTTCGGCTAAAATTATGCAAATTTCTTTTCCGTTGTAATAATCAACTGAAATTGTAGTTTTAATTGATAATGGTGTGTTTAATTATTAGTTTATATTCTATCTTAAAATTCCGTTTAAATAATAGTAGGTACTGAAATAGGTATATTATTATTTGAACACACAGGCTGTCATTTATATGTGTACGCCTCTGAGACGTATGTTTAGGCTTTTTGCACCTCTAAAATAGATTAAACTGCTAGGTTCTTTCGTATAGCCACAAATTAAAAACACCTACGGTTAAAATATTTTGCGAACCAACAATGAAAAGTCCGAATTATTTTTGTCGACTCGGTTAGTTAAACTAAAAGCGAACATAAATCAGCACAGTGTTTAATAAGTTATTCCAATATTCGTCACAGAATTTGCATACAGCACTTTTAGTCGTTCACTATGACAAACGTATGGACTTATTGTGGTCAAAAGAGGCATCAAAATATCACTGGGAGGCCTATTTAAAACGATTGTGAATACGACAGTTTTTTAGACATGTGACAATTTTGTCTTGTTTGGTTCGGTAACGGTGAACTGAATAAACCTAGTATTAGTTGACTTTTGCTGACATAATCATTGGAACATACGAGATGTCAACTGTACATAGTCTACTCGCAAGCTTTACTACGCAGATGCATTTTGAGAGGGTCTCTCAAAATTAAAGTGCCAAATATGAAAGCGTGTCTTGTAAGAAAAATCACGCCATAATCATCTTGTGACCACGGCAGGTGTTAAACGTCGAGACACCGAGGCTTAAATAAAGCATTTCACTCTAAGTGTCAAGTCTCAAATGGGATACACCGCCACTAAGTTGATAATAAATTAATTATTAATGATCAAATGCCCAAAAGATGCAGAAAAACCTACAAAAACCAAGATTAAACGAAGTAAAAATCGTATGAGAGCTGAAAAGCTCTCGATGGACCGCAATACACAACCGTTTCTATATACTCATGACACGAGATATTGCCCTAACCATTCACAAGCAAATAACCACTGCCTACGTTACAGATATCATCAGCAAATTAAATTCTCCGATAAGAGTAACCTTTTTGCTGCGTAAATTAGAACTGGTTTTTGGACAAAAATAAAGGGATTATAAAAGGGTTCGTCTGCAAATCTAGCCAGGTATAGATATAACGAAATGGTACATTAAGCAGACATTTTAAATTGCCGTCTCTGGCAGACGCGTAACTACGGTTTGAAGCATTACTTTTATTGTTATTAGTTTATATTATTAAAATGACTGTCTTTGATGATAAGGATAAAACTTGGGATTATTCTGTTTTGTTCGTAAGCTTTACTGTATCTCTGAAAATATAATGATATCTGGATATCATTATATTTTCAGAGATACAGAGTAGGTAAGTGATCACTTAACGCTCAGTATAATTGCTGATTATAATTATCAATTTCTTTAACTTTGTGACTTATCATTAGCGCTCAGGTTTGGGTAATCATCCTTGAGATATATTCTCGGGTTGCTTTTTTGACAATGTTAAAAAAGTTTCAACCGAATCTCTGAAAATCGTGTCCGTAAGTTCGAGCACATTGCCAGACAGCATGGCTTGTTATAGACCCATTGCGTTAATATCGGTTTTTTCTAAAATTTTTGAGAAAGTGATATCTAACAACTTAAATGATTTTTTCGAAAAAAATGCGCTATTTACGGAATGTCAAAAAGGGTTTAGACGAAATAAATGTATAAATGCTGCTATATATGATTTTCTTTATCTTATAATGTGTAGAATTGATAAATCCTTACCTGTTCAAGCTCTATACATGGACATGACGAGGGCTTTTGACTATGTAGACTACAAAATCCTAATAGACAAACTTAACGCATATGGTGTTCGGGGCAATTTATCAAGACTAATTGAGCCATACTTAACCAATCGTCAACAAGTGACCATCATTAATAAAATTTGTAGTAGGTCAAAAACTTTAATTTCCTATAAATCTGAACTAAGAAATGTAAAGTACGGGGTACCGCAAGGAAGTACTTTAGGCCCTTTGTTATTTATTATTTACATAAATGATTTTCCATCTGTAACTGCATTCCCCATGACAATGTTTGCAGATGACAGTACAGTTGTTTTTAACAATGATAATGTAGATACTATCGAAGTAGAGATAAATCGTAACCTTTCATTCCTTATAATGTGGCTAGAAAAACAAAATCTGAAAATCAATCTAGGTAAGACGACATTTATGAATTTTGGACAAAAATCGAATCAGAATTTAAATTTAGATATTAAGTATAATGACATTAAAATTAATGAAACGGACATTGCAAAATTTCTCGGACTACACATAGAAAATAACCTCAAATGGACAACACAGATTGAAAAAGTCTGTAACAAATTAAATCAGTATGCCTATGCACTGTATATGTTGAATAAAACTGCAAACCAAGCGACGGTCATCGCAGCATATCACGGTTTTGTAGCGTCTACGTTAAGGTACGGCATAATATTTTGGGGGAATGCCTCTGGTAGAGAATCAGTATTTATAGCGCAGAAGCGCTGTATTAGAGCTATTTTGAACTTAAAGACTACAGATACTTGCAAACCTCATTTTAAAAAATTAAAGCTATTGACCTTTCCATCCATGTACATTTTTGAGACCGCAATGTTTGTAAAACGAAACTGGAAAAAATTCTCGGAAGTAAGTAGTGGGCGCCGAACTGGTAAACTTCACTTAGTCCCTGCTAAAACAGCACTATTCCACAAAAGTGTGTTTGTTATGGCGCCTAAAGTCTATAATAAACTACCTAAATGGATAAGCTCAATCGATAATATTAAATTGTTTAAGAATAAATTACAACGTTTCCTACTTGACAAAGCATATTATACAATAGATGAATATTTTAATGATAAAATTATGTAAAATGTACTGACATGAACTCACTCTAACCAATTAATCCTATTAGGCATGTTATTTTAATATTTTGACATGTATTATTACTATTTACATTTTATTTACCTACCTTTTGACTTGTTTTGAATAATAAAATTATATTGACATACTATCCAATTTCATCTTTTGACATGTTCTGACTATTATTAGCATTACCACATTATTCCAATTTTATTTATTTAGACAAATACATGCATACATTGTTTTTATAACTTTATTTTATATTATATTGATTGTATAATTCTAAAGTTAGCATTGTACTTGTATCCAATTTGTACACCATTTAATGGTAAAACATAGTGGACTAGTAATATGACACCTGTAAGACCTGTAAGACCTATGTTTAACAAATAAATGATGATTAAATGACTTTGAAACGTAGCTGTGGGAGTCGTTATTACTGAGTTATTAATTTCTTATACGTAGCTCTTGAAAAGATAGCCAGCAAGGCCTCTTGTACAAGGCACGTTTTTCTTCACCGCACGGTATGCTAGCCAACGGTTAATAAAGCGGCACCGTCGACACGCTTGGATAGACTGCAATACAACACTGACGACTATCATAATAAATACGATATGAATTGAGCTTGTACACGTTAAGAAAAGTTGCCGGGCCTCCGCAGGAATTCCTGTAGTCTCTATACGATACATCGGCTCTGAATAAAAAAATATTTTGTTTTAGCTAGACACGACGCGTGAACGTCGAAAAATTTTCGTGTCTAGATCCGAAAAAAAAACTTACTGTCTACATGAGGATTCGGGTATTATCCGAGGCAGAGCTGAATTTCTGAGCGTATACAAGCGCCCTACGGCAGTGACATACCGCTGCCGTGTATGTTAACAATTTCCCACATCATCATCATTAGCCTTGTATATAATCTGTCCCACTGCTGGACACGGGCCTGTTCCCGTGATGAGAAGAGTAAGGACATGGCCACGCTGGCCAAGTGCAGGTTGGCAGACTTCACATGTCTTTCGAGAACATTATGAAGAACTCTCAGACATGTAGGTTTCCTCACGATGGTTTGCTTCACCGTTAAGCAAGCGATAATTAACAATGTAATACGCACATAACTTCGGAAAGGCCTTGGTGCACACCGTGAATTCGAACCCACGGCCCTCTGAATAGCAGTCCGTCGGTCTCTCCACTCGGCTATCGCTGCTTAACTTAACTTCCCACAGTGACCTGTAAAATACTGACAACCATGCCTACACACGGCGAATTTGCCGTAGATGTGTGGTCGCGCGGGATGGGATATTTGATAAACCCACATCATATACTAGGACCTTCACATAAATAGTTATAGCTGTATTTGTACTTCATAAATATGATGAGATAATATCATATCATTTATTATTTCTCTCTTATAAATAAGAAACAGTACCGTTACATTGTACGTAGTACAAACGGCAATAACAATTATTCCCTAAGCACTAGTTGAGTAAACGCGGGCCACATTTGTGGTGATACACAACATAATAATGGCTTTGTACCATTTCTATCTTTTTGCGTTTTCACTAGAAGACAATCATGTCTTTTTCAATTATTTCAGATGAATGGAGCTGATGCTTGAAATGGAATACTTAGTTTTATCTCCTTAAGTTCCTCATGAGGAATTCATTGGATATTTTTACGCATCGTTTTCTATGTTACTTTAAAGTAACATATTGCAAGCTTTATTGCTATACCATGACCAAAAATTGCAAAAGACAAAATCATCATTAAAATCTAAATGAAAATGAAAAAAATCGATCATTCTGTGGCAATCCCCCTCAAGGCCAGAAAAATAAGTCATTGGTGCCTTGGTGGATTCGAACCCAACATCTTCTGCGTAGTAGTCTGTCGGTCTCACCACTGGGCCATCGCTGGTTAGAGATTGCATACCTAACCATAAATATTACATAGAGGAATATTTCAGGACAGGTTAGAAGTACCCTGAACAGAAGAGTATGCATGAGGAATCTGATGGGAGTGAATGAAGTAAGGGACATATGTCAGGATCGATGAAAATGGCGTTCCGTAGACTCTGCCTATCCCTCCGGTAAACAGGCATGAGTCTATGTATGTATGTATGTATGTAAATATTTCATAGTCGGGGTTTGACTAAGACGCTCCATCCCAAAGCCTACACAATACGCAGTGTATCATCTTGTATTTAGCTTCTACACTCAGTGATCTTGTCACTACATTGAATATTCACGATATCAAGCCGAGACCATGACAGACACAAGACAGTAGGCAATGCGACTAGGACCAATTAAATAGACTTGTAAATCATCCAGCAGTAGACTAGGACAAGTTGTACGATGAAATAAACTTGCAAGCTATATATAAATCTAGAATGTCCAAAATTATGATACAACCTATCTACATACAGCCAAAAGTATTCGGCTTTATAGGTGTAACAAAAATATGACACATTCGGATAATATTTATGATAAAGCTAGCACCTGAAATTATTTGCCTGTACCAAAAAAACATCACACGGTATATATTGACGCTTTAATTATATTTATGAAAATATGTACGAGTATATGTATATTCCCTGAACGCATTCCACGAACTGAATATCAAAAATGTATAAATTGAAAATGCGAGCACCAAAATGTTGTCGCCAAAACTGTGAGTTTAAAACACTGTATTGTATTCTTTCAAGCAAAAACGTATTGAATGCATGCCCAGTTTTCACGTGAAAAGAGCGAAAAGCGCAATTTTCTTAAATGTTTACTTATCTATTCACTTGTAAAATGGCTATCAACGAACTATTCATGTAAAATATATGATGTTTAGAGAGCTAAACAAAGACACCAGTTATGTGGAGGGGCTCTAGGCAAATTTTTTATCAATATTTCGAATTTATATCTATACATACATGAAATTGAAGTGTCTGTCTATCTATCACCGGAAGAGGTCTTTGTAGGGCTACACGTAGGCGGTAATTTAACCCGGTGGTGACGAGATACCGAAAAGATATCCAACTAGCACACCAGCCACGCGCCGTACAACTGGTGATGTGTGAAAGTGTTGCTTTATGGCGCTGATACACTTGAGCATTCATCTGTAATGAGCATTCTCGCGAATGTTACAAAACAAATGAGTGTGTTTTAGCGAGCGTTCTCGAAAACATTCGGGCGAGCCTTAAAATATAGATCATACATAGAATTCGCGCTACAATGGCGGTTAAACCCAATATATTTACTTCACTTTGACTTATGATTTTAATCTAGGAAGGAAATCTTTGTAGTTTGTCACTAACTTTAAACTTGACTATTGATGGGCTAACTCAGAATAAATATCGATAAAATATCGATAATGTTTACAATAGATCCTTAGATTTGGTTTACTCAGAATTCATTTCAATAGAATGTTGATAAACTCTCCATATCGATAAATAAATTTGAACGTAGGAACAGACACTTATGTGATTTATTAAACCTTTTCAAATAAAAATCGACAATTTATTATTTAGAAACATCATTTGTTTATGTATCTTACGCTTACTCTAGAAAGAATTCATAAATTTCACTGTAGTGCGATTTCTATATTTTTTCTATATTCTACGGACTATTTGAATTTAGAGTGTTCGCTAGAATGATCGTGAAAATGTGCAGTTCGACAAAACAGAAAACGGCGAATATTCGCTCTTCTGTTACAAGTGAATGCTCAGGTGTATCAGCGCCATAACATTGCTGGTCTATAACGAACGACAAGTCAGGTCATGTAATAAGCGCTACTTAAAGAGAATATCAATGCAAAATGCAGAACGTCCACTCAAGATGTGAACAATCTCACAAGACGGCACGATTTCTTAAGTGCCACAATAAGCAGCATCCACAAAATTAATTCATAGTTCCCACACGAAAAATTTATATTGTTCAAGTTCATTTTACCGGAGATAACTAAACTTGTAATAAAAAAAGTTGAACCTCGCAGAACAAATAACTATTCACTCCATCACTCCTTATGTAACATGGTTAGAGCAACAACGCAATATATCAACGTTGCAACAGTCTAAAGGCTCAAAAGGGGGAAAGGGGGTGGCATACGTCACGGGAGGGGTAGGATGTTCCCCACATCCTAATAAGTGCGTGTTCAGTTAAGTATTCACTTCGACTGGTTGATTTATCGCTGGATGTAAAGGTTTTTCCTGTTGTATTAGTTAGAAAGTGTTAGGTTACACGTATAAGGTAGGTGATATATTCTATAGGTAGGAAGTTTTCTTGTGAAAAGAGAAATTTCCAAGAAAATGTTTCTTTATGTCGTCGTAATATAATTGGAAATTTTCTATGTCGAGTCAAAATTATAAGTTTCTTTTTTGTCGTTGTGTATACTATAAACGCGAAAGTTTGCCAGGATCGAAGGATGTATGGATGTATGATTGTTTGTTTCTCTTTCACTGGAAATCTACGGAACAAGGTATGAAAAAAATGCGGGGATATAGCCTGTACCCCAGAATGCCACACGGGCCACCTTTGGTCGCGATAACCGACGGCCATGCGGCGGAGTCAGTGGCATCTAGTTACTTGTATTGTATCGTAAAAGCGTACAAGTTGAATATGAATAAATAGGCAAAATTCTTCTTCAAATTAATTCTGTTTCATGCTCCTACCTTCATAAATGGCATACATGAGATTTTCTTTTCTTCTTTCACAATAGGAACCAAAAGTAAATTTCACGTGAGAAAAGGCAGACAAAATATTTTTTCATCAGAAATACTATAACTACTATAACTTGAAAATTTTTCATATTGCATGTTCCTTAGGGATTTCACGAAGGTCCTACTTTATCGGGTAAAATGGGCAAAAATGTGCGGGCGTAGCCGCAGCTTTTCCCTATTAATATTATAAGATATAAGAAGACATACACACAAAAATTCACGATATGACTCTATTCGATCATGTTTTGAAGTCGAGTCTTAAACAAGTTTGTATCTGGGTGAGGTGATTTTTATCTCCTTATATTAAAATGGTTTATAAGAAAGCCCAATACCAGACAGATTGAGTGAAAGAGATCCAATTTTATGCTTTCCAGATTTAGGCATCCACGTTAACATTCAGTACACGCAGTAGTTTCGTGAAAAATTATCCAATTTGATTAAATTACGAAATCTCTAAACTCAACCCAAACGCAAAAATATTTAAATTAACTTTCTTCCAAGCTGTAAACTAAGCATTCAAAATTATTTGCACATTTGTATCTCCGAGGGGATGGCCAACAATCACATTGTGTATGCAGCTTTTTGGACAAGCTAAGAATATTAAATTTGATATAAAACAACCCAAACGTTACAAGAATATAAACACAAAAATTACGACAGCTGTAAAACACCAGGCACGTAATCAAAATGTATTTTACTTAAAAAATAATAGATTGCAAGCTCTTAACCTTTGAGCAATTTTCTGAACCATTAAATATCTTTCTCTTTTAGGCTATCTTACAAATTGCCAGGAAGATATACCGGTGATATATCTTGTTTGCCCTTTTATTATTATCAATACCCTATTTTTTTGTATACAATCACAACAGTATTTACTCGGGGGTAGTAAACTTAGAAAGTGAAAAAGTATTTATTTTTCTCTCTTGAATAGACAACAGTATAAAACTATATCGGAACGTAAAAAAAGCGTAGCTTTTAGTTTCATATTGAGCTTACTAAATAATCGTTATTTGAGAAATAGCTTAGCATTTAATTAAGAAAACATCATTAATTATTAATTTTATCGATTTAGGTATGTAGGTACCCTATAAAATTATCACGAAAATTAGAGTATTACTTTGTACCCTTTATAGACTTACGTACAGAGAAACTAGAAATTAATAGCCAGCTACCATTCCTTCATAACGTTTTAAACTAGAAAGCGGACCTAGAGCGGATGAAACTTGATATTATTATTGCTAGCAAGAAGTGCCAAACAAAAACTTCTCTCTAAACATTAATTTTCATTCAAATCACTTTGTTGACATAAATTTCCTTGTAGGTTATTAAATGTCCATGAACGCAATGAAAAACGAGGACAAAATCTTACCATAGTGTTCTAAGTGGCCGTTTGCCGCCTAACGCTGTGCAACGTGTTTTGGGTTCGATTCTCATACGGTGCAATTTTTTTCTGACTAATTGTTATTTTGAATTTGTGTATCTTTTATATCCGTTTATGGAATGCTTATCCGCCGCGATACAAAATTTGCAGAGATTTTTAGAGCGGATGTAAAATATAAAATTGCAAATGAATGATTAGACTGAGAGAATTTTCACAGCTAAAGAAAAAGGCTTAGTTTCAACTGGCTTCCAATATTAAAAAAATGCATAAAAGTCAGTTTGAGCATCAGGTTATAAGACAAATAAAGTTTTAATTTAGTCACACTCACTTTTCAAGGTCGACAGTTAAATATAACAATGAGAAATGTGATAATACATTAAATTAACATTTATGACTGAATACTTTTTATTCAAACGCAGTTAGACAATAATTAAAAAAGTAACATATTTGTAAAAACGATAATAATTCTATCCCAAAGTTTCTAGTTTTGCGAAGCTGAATTGTAAAAAAAAATTCTAAAACTAAAATATTATAAGTAAACTCTGAGCTTTATGTAAATACTTTGAATTAAAATTAGTTTACTATTCTATGGTCGTTTATTTTATTTGAACCTAGTTTTGTGACCATAGACTTGACTATTACTTTTATGCCTAAATTGTTTATGAGAACATACGCTTTTTTGTAAACGTTGACGTAGGACAAGTTCTAATACACCTCGTTTTTGTCTCTTTACTGAGAGAAACATAGCCTTCTCGGCCGTGCGCAGGCTGTAACTTCAGCTTGAATTACTATATGAAAGAAATGGATATATGTCTAATATGCCTATGAAAACGAAATTCAGTGGTTTTGGGGTTTAATAAGTCTCTTAGCCATAGATATCATAATTTTCAAACGTGTTTTTAAACGTCCTGTACCGCATGAACGGCAAGAACATCAAAATGAGAGGTATTGTGCCCATTGTCAATGTTTTAATGTTAACACCCACTTACGCGTTTTAACTTTTTTATTAGTTAGAACTGTTACTGCAGCTATAACTCACTATGCAATAAAAAACGTGGAACTGAACCTCTTACACTTATTTTTGTATTAAAATGAAACATGGTAAAATTGTGAAGATTAGGTATCAATAAGATATTATGCTCTTACGATAGAGCTCTAAGGCCAGAGACGAAACCTTGGAATCGCAATTAATGCAGATAAAAGTGTTTTTTTTTAGTTTATTTCGTCAAAGTGGGTTTATTTCGTCAAAATTGACGTATAAAGGATATTCGTAAGTTCAATGCCTCATAAAAAGAGATAAAATATAGTTTGTTGTACTTATATCAAAAGTAACATTAAAGATTCCATAGATAAAAAGTATTTATAAATAACATTTGGAAAATATCAAGTAGAGAGATTACAATTCAACTTCCATATGTAAACAAACAGTTTTCTTCAAGTATATACCTATTACTTATTACGTTTACTACGGGATATATACCACGTACCTTTGTTTTGAGTAACCGATATTTCGGCACTGTTGCAAGCGCCATGTTCACGGATTTACTCTGTTGTACATCCGTGAACATGGCGCTTGTAACAGTGCTGAAATATACATACATACATATCGTCACGCTTTTTATCCCCGAAGGGGTAGGCAGAGGTGTATTTCTACACCCACTTTTCGCCAGATATACTTTAGTCCCACGTAATAAGGGGCGAGCCTATTGCCGTACCGGGCACATTTCCAGACTCCGTGCTGCTACTGCTGAAATATCGGTTACTCAAAACAAAGGTATGTTGTATCCCGTGGGAAACTTAATAAGTAATTATAGTGACCACGAAAGTTTAAATTCCTATATTATATACCTATTAATCTTTATTTTGTTGATTTCGGATAAAAGGAATGAAGTAAATTAAAGATTGCTGTCCCTCAGGCGACCTTTCGATTGTATTCTTGTTGCTATGTTAATGGATTTTTTTTAGTGTTGCCAAGATTAAGAGAACATTTTGTAGACAATATTAAACAGATACTGTAATGGAATCGTTAAATATAATGCATATTTTTGTTTCTCGGAATGAATTAGTTAATAATCACACTATGTTAAAATGTTTAAGGGAACCAAAATACTTAAGTGATACGGTAATCATTACACAATCTATCTTAATTGCAAGTGCTGCCTGAGATTCTTATAGTCTTGTTTGGACTCGCTACGGCAAAACGCATGCCGTAGAAACTATGTACGCCATACCAGAATGGTAGATTTTTGACTGCAGAGGGAAGGCGAAAAAACCGCGGTGGCCTGTTGAATAAAAAGTGAAACAGCGCCGATCAAGTGCAAATATAAAGTTCATAAAGTCTCATCCCTTCTCGCTGGACCAAACTCGAATCATAAAGTGCTGATATTTGTAATTGCACAGCGTCAATACTTTTTAATTAGTTCTTCGCCAGTAAATTGTCTACGTTACTGACTGGTATCATAACATTCCATTACAAGACCGAGAGACAATTCACGGCGAGGATATTACATTACGTCCTAGTACGCGACTAATTGTTTCCCTTCATCCACGGCACGAACGTGGAGCCAGCCGGCCATTTATAATTACCAATATCCGGTTCTGGCCTTTTACAATAACTTCATTAGATGACATAGAGACATTGACTATATGTATGTACTAGGAATGACTCCTAGATTGACTCATGTGGATATCGACGCCTCCAAGCAATAACCCGGCAATAGAAAAATCTAAATTTTACAGTAGAAAAGATTTACTGATTTTATCAAATATCTTGTCAACGAGTTGGACTATTGAAGTCATTGATGTACTAAATAAAAGCTAATTTTTGCAAAATATAAGTGTATCATTATTATGAAAATCCTTTTATTTACAACCTAGTATTTTACGAAAATAAATAATACCAAAAATGTTATACCTTCAATTTTACAGTAATAGTACTTGCGGGATTATTGCAGTAAATTTATGGAATAAAATATTTCATAACGTTATGTTACGGACTTCTACGGCGTTATTTTATATTGAAGGGCCGATACATAACGTGTTTTTACGAAGTTATTGTGGTAATATTAAATATTAAAAAAACGGTATTAATAAATAGCGTTATTATTACGAGGAACATTAGAACAATTGTGTTATTGTTACCACACGATACCGACTTATTTCTATGTAATATTAGAAGGTAATAAACGAAAAATATATCGATTATAAGTAATATTCAGAATAAAATTTGACACTATAAAAAACAATCCAATAAATCAAATCATGTAATCAACTTTGAGCTACACATTCTCTTCAATTTAGTTCTTCTTCTGAATATTTTTGATTCCCGCTTCAGAAAGTAACTAAACTTAATACTTACAACATTTTTATTACAAAACTAACTAGCAAAACGTTGCAAATACTGCCTCGGTGGAAGTTATGAACGTATGTTTTGTTAGCACTCTAAAGTTAATAAGTGATACAAAATCTTGAATCTATTTTATTCTAAGAAATAATGCTTTAATATTTAATGATTATTTCATTTTTTTTTTATTAAGTTTAAACACAAGATTAAACCTTTCTTAAAATGGGATAGGTAAATTAGAGAACTATATTGTGATCAAGATAAATTTTATAGATTCACTCGTACTAAGATATCACAGCTAAACGAAATCGGCAGTGGTATTTTCAGTTATTTCTCTATATGTATACAGTGAACCCTTGCGACGAAGAGACACTGCTACCCAACTTAATCGCTTGTGATAAGCGTTGGATAAGCGTAGGGTTATAGCCCATGATTCAATAAATAGTCGCAAGCTAGGAAATTTTCTGACAAGATGTGGAATGACACGTAGTAAAAGAATAAAAAAGTTGGTGCAAAGTTGAAAGTATGTTCAGTAAATTTCATGTTTTAACAAAAATAACTTCATTAGTCAATGTCAACTTTACAAAAAGTTGATATTATCAAAACCATACAATATAAAAGTTAAAATATTATACCAATTTAATTGATAGTGAATTCTACAAATTCATATTTAATGAATCTATTTTCGCATTCATCTCTGCTTTCAAATCTAACACTGTCTGTTGAGCCATATTATAATGAGTTGCACGTCGCCAATAGGTCTTTGTTCTCCTTTATTTTAACCCAGGCGTATATAATGAATATGCAGTCACTATCTAAAACATATAAAACAACAATTAATGATAATGATGCTATTTTCGTGCGTTTACGCGAATGTTACATGTTATGTATGTTATGTGTGTGTTTCTGGCGGTAATAACTAGTAAAACTAATATAACGCGATAAAATCCGTAAACTGTAGTTTAATTTCAATGATAATGATGTTATTACTAAGTCATGCTGCAAGTTCTTTTTTAACAATTTACTTATAAGGTTACTATGTAATAAAAAGGTGCATATTCTGTCTATAATGGAGCCACAATAAAGGAATTGCCGCTTTCATTAATGTATTAGCATGTTTGATATAAAACACTTCTTACCTTAAGCTTAAAACTCAAAGTCGTGATTGTCACAAGCTGCTTAAATAATAGTCTCGATTACTCATAAGATATAAGACCATTATATACTTTAGAGAGGCGAAATCTTTTGATGAATTCTGCTTTGTCCAATATAATGTAAGGATCCAACTGATTTCTAGCTAGACGCCTTTGCTTACAACTCGGAGTGCTCGTTTTATTATCATATTACTATCACACAAACCGGATAAAACTGCACAGAGTCCTTGGCTTTTCTTTAGAAGTTTCACAATAGGAGTATTAGAAATATATTAGATTTAGTACACTATTATAAATGGTTTGACCCTCAAACCTAATGAATCGACCTGTAATTAACTCAAAATGTTTAAAATGCACATCCAACATTTAAAAACCCAATTATAATTCTAACTATTCAGTTTATACATTACAAATTGTAACATATATTGAATCGCTAAATTTGACAGTCAAGCGGTTCAGTTTAAGCTGACGAAGTACGGCCTATTATGACAAATAAATAAATGGTTTAACATTTCGGTTCAAACGCTATTCAACTCATAGCTGCGTCACATTGAAACGTAAACACCATAACTGAGTCGCCATAATGAGGTCATAGTACGATATTGATATACGCTATAAGAGGTCAATGTAAGCCACCTAGACCTAGATTGATAAAAATAATAGTAACTCTGAGGAATAGCTCCACTTCTCCATAAACTCAAAGGGTCTGCATGCAAAGCTTTGCTTATTGGTATACGTTGGTGATATACGCGTTGCAACTGCACATTATCCATATACAGCTGCATCTTGAGTACTCGTATGCTTTCGTCCTCTTTGTCTAGCTGAGGTATAATCATATATTAGATGCTAATATCGAGCGTGGCGCAAATATTTGCGTGCAAGTCCAGCGCTCTAAATTCAACTGAGTACGTAAACAAATTTAACGCACCGGGCCGATGGCCAAAAACACTTGTTGGGGGCGTGGCATATATCTATTAATGTCTATCAGTTACCAAAATAAGTAGGCAACTGCACTTTTCAAACTATTGCGCGGCTAGACAAAAACAATAATATCTAGAACAGAGCTAGGTGTATTGAAATTTGGAATAAATTGACCGTATTGAAATATTACGTACATTAATGAGGCGATACCAATCTTAAATAACATTGTTTGTGCATATTACGGAATACGTATTTAAAATTATTTCAATACTAAACCCCATAACCACGTTTACCAAAGACTTTATGAAAATTATTTACACCAATAACCCGGTAATCGCAACTTACCGAAATAAAATATAAATTGAATTTTCGTTCGAAAGATCTATAATAGGTTTTTTGCTGAAATATTATTGTGTCTAAATTCCCAACAATAAACATGTTTGTCATGATTTCTATGTAAATATCAGTAGAAAAAATCTGAAAAAAAATTCTAAGGTGTATTCTAGTCCATTGATGCCGAATTTGATATAACAGCATAAAACCCATAATAGCACATTACCGAGTTCTTGGTTGGGGGCATCGATATGTCTATACCTAGTAATATTACGTTAAAAGATTTTTAATAGCTCCTAGTATGTACTCTTTTCACTTAATTTTAGATAAAATAAGATAAGATAAGATAAATTTTTATTTGTTTGAACATAGTGATACATGACATGCAAGATGTTACAATATAATAATACATAGTTTCGTATGTTCAGCCTGTTAATGGCGTACAAATTTTATAAGTACATAAGAATAGGCAGGATACATTTTACTTATTTCTATATTAATCTTATTCTTTAAGTCTTATTTATTTTTTAATAATAATATATTTGATTAAGTTTTAACTGTATGCAAAATTAATAATATCACTAACACAAATCTCTCAATAATAAATTAAAATTCAAATGA
Source organism: Euclidia mi (assembly GCA_944739405.2). NCBI lineage: Eukaryota > Metazoa > Arthropoda > Insecta > Lepidoptera > Erebidae > Euclidia > Euclidia mi. The sequence continues at coordinate 72,408,418 of OX123193.2, read as the reverse complement.
GATCATACTTAAAACATACATTAAATATCTACACTAGACAATGTTTAGTTAGGACTCTTAGTCTGAAGACCTTATTTATTTCTCGCTCAATGACTAATGTCATTCAAATGGTTTTTAAAGTGAAGCAGTTATTACAGCTTCACAATAAAAATCGGTCTAGTAGTTTGGAACGTGTTTAGTGACGTTCAGAAAAAATCGTTATCAAAAGATAAATAAAACATTTTTTTTAACAACGTGACTGCTCTGCAATTAAAAAGGACAATGATATTCTTTGATTCGTATACTATTTGATACTGGTTAGTTGTTACTCATGAGAACCGATATCGATCTTCTTGCTACGCAACCATTGCATTCAGTAACACACAAAAACCTTTCCACACCAATTACAAAAAAAGCAAACATAAATTTTATACCCAACAAACTCTTGTAAAAGTTGTAAAAACTTCTAAAGCCACCCACAAGGGCGGTAAAAAGCCTTAATATAAAATGTTAACAAAGCAATAAACAGGTACCGTCGTAAGTTGAGGACTCATAAAAGATTCATAGTAAACTAAAAACTAGTGCAAAGTAGGTCAGGTAACATATAACTGAGGAAACTATTCACTCGAACAATTTTTAACACACGGGCCGAAAATGACTATAGATATAAATTAAATTGTAAATTACATACATTGACATTATACAATGATTTTATTGACTTTATTGACTCTAATGCTTTCATTAAAAGTTTTTATTTGACATGTGATAGTTGCTATCTATCTCAATATATTCAAAGACAAATAGCATCATCGCTAGCATATTATATTAATAACACAGCCAAAAATTTGGCTAATAACACTGCTTTTATTGAGCAGTCTAACTTGACATTGAATATAAGCTTGGAATCTGTTCCAAATCCTTTAAATTTAGTTATGAGGCAATAGAGTCAATATCTGGCAATAACATAGACAAGACATTGATAAATTTAAATATAAGTAATAAAAACACACTTTCATCAACCACACATTGTACAAAAAATAATTTAAATAATTGTATTAACCTGGTGCATCAAAATATACAAGGGTTGATTGGTAAGGAGTAAGAGTTGGAATTGTTCGTGAACTGTAACAATATTGATATTTTATGTATTACAGAACATTGGCTAAAAAGCCACCACTTCATTTTCAATTTCAACAACCACCAGGTTGCAAGCTCATTCAGCAGAGAAAAATTTATTCGAGGAGGCTCGTTAATTATAATAAATAAACTTTTAAAATTTAAAGAAAGGTCTGATATTGTGAGCCTCTCTGTTGAGCGAGTTATAGAGATATCTTGTGTCGAATTTGATCAGTTCATTGTTATGAGTGTATACAAGCCTCCATGTGCACATTTTGAAAGTTTTCTAGTAATTATGGAGGATGCCCTAAGCAAAGTTAATAATTGCCATAAATCCTTTGCTATTTGTGGTGACTTCAACATTAACATTTTAGAGAAATGTTCTTTATCAATTGATTTCTTAAATCTATTTAAATCTTACAATTTAAGTCATACTTTTTTAGAACCAACTAGAGTGACTGCCACAAGTGGTACCTGTATTGATAATATATTTATTAACACTAAGCCTTTACAAAAATCCTTAATTAATATGTTACAGTCCGATCACTGTGGGCAGTTAGTCTGTTGTCCAAGAAAAAGCCCTAAGATTCAGAGTAAAATTATTAATTTTATACCTATAAATGAAAACCGATTAGAACTTTTTAAAAATAATCTATCAAATAAAATGCGTTGGTTGCCTATTCATGACCATCCGGATCAGTTATATAATTCATTATTTAAATTGATTAATGATGAATTTTCTACTGTATTTAAACCTAAAAATTAAATGTAACTGACCGTCTGATATTTAGTGATTGGGCAACTGAAGGCATTCATAAAAGTCGGATTAGGTTATATAAACTTTATAATGAAAAATCTTTTAATTATAGTCCAGCCTTTATTAATTATGTAAAAAAATACTCAAAAACATTTAGACAAGCTTGTTATGCTGCAAAATCAATTTATTTGAAAAATAAAACAAAAGCGCTGAAAATACCATAAAAGCAACTGTGAATGTGATCAACAGTGAAACAGGTAGAGCCAAAACACGCAGTCGCGACTACCTACTAAATATCAATAATGTGAGTATTGCAGAGGACTTGGAAGTAGCGACGGAATTTGAAAAGTTTTTTGCTAATAAACCCATTGTAACTACAGCGTCACTCAAATCGTCTTCCATGTCTGCTGAAATGCTGCTTAAAGACTGCGTGCCGGAATGTGTTACGGCCTTTGAATTTGTTGCTGTTACTACAGATGATGTTCTTAACCAATTTAAAACTATTAATATGAAAAAGACAAAGGATCTGTGGGGATTGTCAGTAAAGACTGTTTCGTCTATTATTACATTAATTGCTCCACAATTTGCAACAGTGTTCAATGGCTGTGTCACTTCTGGAACATTTCCTGATTTAATGAAGTATAACAAAATAACACCTTTATTTAAATCTGGTGACACATCAGACCCCTCAAATTTTCGACCTATTTCTGTGTTGCCAACACTTAGCAAAATTTTTGAGAAACTAATTCTTAGTTAGCTACTTAGTCATTTCAATAGACAATCTTCTTCACAAGAAACAGTTCGGATTTACGAGGGGTTGTTCAACTACTGACGCAGCAGTTCAGTTACTGAAAAGTATTTTTGCAGCTTGGGAGAAGTCGCAAGATGCGTTAGGTATATTTTGCGACTTGTCTAAAGCCTTTGATTGTGTTCATCATGATACTCTTATCAGGAAACTATATCATTACGGCATTAAAAATAAAGCTCTCGATCTCCTGACTTCTTATTTGGGCAACAGAGTCCAGAAGGTCGAGGTTAATGGTAAGACATCTCCAGGTTCTGCTTTAAAAATGGGTGTCCCGCAGGGTTCAATTCTCGGACCATTTCTATTCTTGATATATATTAACGATTTACCTTATTAAGTTAAGAATAATCATGAGATTGTATTGTTCGCTGATGATACCTCTTTAATTTTTAATATTAAACGACGACAGAGTAACTTTGACGAAGTAAACAATGCGCTCTTTAAAGTTTTCAATTGGTTTAATGTTAATAATCTATTACTTAATAACAAGAAAACTAAACTTTTAAAATTTTCAATGCCCAATGTTAAACATATGCCAACCAATGTACAACTTAATGAATCTAGGATTGAGCCCGTCGAGACAACCATGTTTTTAGGTATTATGCTGGACACCAAACTACAATGGGGTCCACATATAGAAAGGCTTTCGGGCAAACTCAGTTCTGCAGCTTATGCAGTTAAGACAATTAGACGCCTCACAGATTTAGAAACAGCTAGAATGGTTTATTTCAGTAACTTTCATAGCCTAATGTCGTATGGGATTCTTCTCTGGGGGAATGCTGCAGACCTAAATACAATATTTGTTCTGCAGAAAAGAGCTGTAAGGGGAATTTATAATCTCAGTCCAAGAGTTTCTCTAAGAGAAAAGTTCAAAGAAATAAACATTCTAACTGTTGTATCACAATATATTTATGAAAATCTGCTATATGTACATAAGAATATTGACAAATTTTATAAAAAATGTGATATACATTCTGTAAATACAACACACAGGAATAATCTCGTAGTTCATAGCACTCGTCTCCACAAAATAAGTAGCTGTTTTATGGGGCAATGTATACGCTTTTATAACAAGCTCCCTTATAATATAAGAGACCTATCTATAAATAAGTTCAAAATTATTGTAAAAGCGAAATTGTGTTCAAAAGCCTATTATAAAATATCTGACTATAAAGACGACAAAACGCTTGGGACTGAGCTGTTCTAATTCGACACACAAAAATAATTGTATTAAATATTTCTTTTTAATGACGTTTCGTAAGTACTTTCAAAGTTTACACGAAATAAAGAAGTATTTCATTTCATTTCATTTCACACAACAGACATTACTTTGATATTATCATTATAAGTAGATAGAATTGGGGAAAGTTTTTGTCAATGCCACTATTGTAATATTGTTTTGTCAAAGATTTTTTATGGGCATACATAATTTAGTTATTTTTTTTATTTAATACTAGAGGATGCACGCAGCTACGCTCGCCAGGTTATTTTATTTTTATTTATCTATTCTAATTACGTGAAAATTACGGCAAATTCCTTCTTAATCCACCCCTACGAGCCGTAGAGGTGCACTTAGAAGGAATTTTCCGGAATTCATGCCAAATTTCAGCTTCTTGCGCCTGATAGATTTGGCTGCGGCTTGTTTGTCAGTTAGTAACGCAAATATTTTATTGATACAGATAACTTCCGCTTCAGGTATAAATCCCCTGTGTCGTGGGGACTTTACAAACATTCAATCGACGGAGACAATGTACACCCAGGCTCGAAACAACAATCTTGGATTACACAAAGTGCTGTATCGGTGGAGACCTAAATGGCGAGATGATCGTATAAGCCAGGTAGTAGAGCCTTGTCGGTTTCAGCATGAATGGGTCGGTTCGACCGGGGAAGTACAATCCTCTCACAGAAAATCGATGTAAAGTAACAGTACCTATATTGTTGAGTTTCTTTCGGTGAGTGAGAGTGCCGGACGCCCCATCCCGTATTCCTTACTCAGCCCAGTCCTCCTATTCCTTTTCCCAACCCAAAGGGCACCAACGCACTTGTGACTCCTCTGGTGTTGTTTGTGTCCATGTGCTACGGTAATCGCTTACCATAGGCGACTCGTCTGCTCGTTTGCCGATTATAACATAAAATAGAAACACTTTTAAAATACACAAATTTTAATACACTCCAATTTTATTCATATGTACAGATGTAGTTCTTCAGCCATTTTATGTAGCCTACTTATAAATAGCTATTGTGAACGACCTAATTTATTTTAAACGATGGAAAATGGAGGTAGTCAGTTGTCTTAACACGTTTTCGCCGCGGGTGTTAATAAGTAATTTTCTTTTTTTTATAACGACAACTTGAAAGACATTTGGTGATCTGAGATCGGTTCATTAAAATTTTCCTTAAATCATTATAATATTCTGTTTGTAATAGATGGTGACAAGATAGAATTATTCATTAGCAAATAATTAAAGTAAGATTTCAACAAGTTAGAAATGTAAGCATTTTTTACTTATGAGAATAATAAGTACACGCAAGTCTAATTTGAGCATCATTTCTTAAAATCTGAGAGAAATTATATAAACATGTTTTTCTGCGAGGACCTTTTCTTTTCTTGCCATTAAAAAGAAAACTTCTATAAGTTACCTATGAAAACAAAAGTATTAATAACTTCAAAGAGTCAGTTATCTATATAGTCACAACTTACAACACAAAATTATTGATAATGATCTAATAACACACTCTAAAACAAACAAAACAATAATTACGATAAAAGTATGATTAGTACAAATGAATCTGAAAACTTTACCGAAACAAAGAAGCCACAAAATCTATGAATATATTAGTGTATGATGACAACCAGAACTGATGCCACTTACATTTGGAACAAGAACACTTACAAAATTCCCGTTATAATATACATATTTATGAACATTGCATATAATTTGCCCAATTAATTTACCCCAAGTCATAACAAGTGGACAGCCTGTATGTATCATAATTTTATGATAATTGAGCAGCAGGCTTAGCCACATAAATGTGACAAAATATGCGTGATTAGAAAGTTCGACACAGCGATATTTTAGGTATACATTGTAGAAGTCAGTTTGGTGTTGCGGTGTTTTGTGGTTTTAGTCTCCCCAGAAAACTCATTTACTAAGCAGTAAGCGGATAATTAATAACACATCATAAAAATATTATATTGTACCTTGGTAAGATGACTCAATTGATACTTTTTGCATGCTAAACTGTGAAGGAAATAATCATGAGAAAATAGTACGTCTGGGGCTGTCGTAGTGATCTTGTAAGACATGCGAAATCTGCAAAACTGCACATGAAATGACGGACTACGGCATACATCTTATTATAAAGATTAGAGACCTGTTCCCAGCATTGGGATAGATCGTAAACAAGACTATTATGATGGGAAGATAAACGAATAAATTGTTTGAAAATGTGAATGAATAAATTCATCTAAAATTTGGGTCTTGTCTAGATACATCGGAACGTATTGGACAGGATTAAGAGCCCCGATGGAGTTGGAAACTAGTCAGGAAAAGCTGTACAGCGTACCATAATGTGCACATAATCGTTTGTGTTTTTACAAAGGGATTACTGTTTGCCAAAGTTTAGTTTTTTTTAAATTGTAATATTCTACAAAAACTCACACACGATCATCTGATCCCAAACTAAGCAAAGCATTTAGTATAGTAATCGGTTAACCGATAATATTTGTGAAATTCTTACATTCATTTGTTATACACATTCGTTTGTTATCCAATTGCTTTTTCACCTATGCTAATATCTCTATAGTATTGTGGATTTACTGTCGTTTATATTGACTTGAGCAATCTTTTGTGGAACAAACAAGTTTATTTCGTGTTGTCAAGACTCGTGGGTTGACTAAAGTATGAAACAGGCTTTATTGGTAACATTAGTCTGTCGTCTGGACGTAGAACAACTGGCCGTGGTGAGGATTGCGGTTGTGTTAACTCTTCCTTTGCAGTACCTCGGTAGCAACACGTCCGTTCTTTGGACAAGTTATCTCATTCGGCGCTCAATATTCTGACATCACGGATAGCGCCAGTCTGTGTAAGTGTTGTTTACTTCTCTTCTCAATTCTTACAATTCTCTCGTGTTCTCCTCACCGAATATTCAGACGGACTTTAATTCTTTGTTTCAGGAATAGAATGGAGTCTTATGTTTTAATCTATATTCTAACATAAAGTCGAGGAATTTATTTTAAATATTATTTAAAACATCAATGTTGCAATCCCCCCTATATTTACGTTGGTTCTAGGATACGTATTGTTTATAAAATTTAGAATTTCTTTTAGTTGATTTTGAAATACCTCTTCCCCTCTTCTATTCCAGTATATAGTTACTAACAATATATTTTCTTTAGGCAGTTCACAAGCACACACTTCTACAACATATACGATGGACATGTTACTGATTTCACGTATTTCGTTGTGTTCGATATCTTCCCGCAGTAGGATGCACACGCCGCCTCCCGTTCGGTTGACTCGGCAGTAGGATGAAGCAATTTTGTAACCAGAGAGATCTGTATGATACTTAATTTTTCTAATGATAGCCACGACTCCGATATACATATCGCTTCATACATAGTATCCTGGTTAGTAAACTCTTCAAGAATATATTGTTTGTTGTATAGAATTTGTATGTTTTGAAATAAAATTTTAAACTGTAGATCTGTCTTTACGAAAGGAATGGTTAAAATGGTTTTGTCCTGGTTCTAGTTGGTGGTAGGTCTGGCGGGGGCTTATATGACTTTTGGTAACTTATCTCTGTTTCGGTTTCATTATAGTATAGTTCTTTGTCTATTTTTTCCCTTAAATTAGTTTGTCTGCCGTCTATAAACAGTTTATTATGCCGTATTATTGCATGTAAGCCATTTTTTCGAGCTTTCATCATTTCTTCCCGCAATAGTTGTCTTTTTTTCTAAAAATCTGATAGGAACATTTTTGTCTCCTGAAGATAGCGACTGTTGTTCAGGATATTATATTTAACCATCCCTTTGCTAAGAAGTTCAATCACAAGGGGGCGGTTATTGTTTGATTGTCTTCCTATCCTGTATACCTCTTCTATGTAGCCTGTTAGATCTACATTCATGTATTTATGAAAAAGGTCGATAAGTCTGGTGTGTAGGTCATATTCAGATTCTTCGTAGAAATCAGCAAACCCATAGAGTACTATTTTCTTTGTATTTGATTCCGGGACATGCATGGCTGAGGGTTTAATTTTAGCTGCTAGATCTTTTATTTCTTTTTTTAATTGTTCATATTTCAATTTGATATTTTTTATTTCTCCATTTAATTGTTTTATTTCTTCTTTTCTCTGGTCATTTTTCTTTGACATTCGTTTTCAGTGTAATTTCTTCTCTTAGTTGTGTAATAGTTTTATTTATCTCCACCTGTATAGTGTTTCGTAGCTCTGATATAATCAGTTTGTTGTTTTCCTAAAGACTCTGCATTATTATTTCATTTAAATTTAATTATATAACATTTAAATATAATAATAAAATTTGATTCAAGCGGAGTATAATGAAACTGGAAAGGCGTATAATCTATTTATGAATATCTAGACCTAAATAAGTCTTGCTACTACACCAGTAATAAAGCTCTCTGGGTAGTTCCAGACATACTATATTAGATCTTTACGCATAAAAATGATGCGGATAAGTTATCGCTTGAGGTATGTTATATTAAACGAGTTGCCTCATATACCTAATTATCTAAGTACGAACATGTTCAGAATTCTTAATGTAAAGGTAGTTCAGTGTACAAATCTTTGTGAAATAAATAGGATTCGATGTTATGTCTAACTAACGCCTGTATACCCGAAGGCGTAGGCATAGGTGTAATTTACACCCACATTTCGCTATGTCATGAATTAAAGGTCCCACGTCCCAATAGACGGCGAGCCTATTGCCGTTACCGGCACTTTGTCTGACTCTGTGCTGCAACTGAGCATTTATTTGCGGGAATCGAATCCAAGACCTCCTAATCAGCAGACGCATAGACTATCCACTGGACCACGGAGCCAGTCGCAGCAGTAAAACATGTAGGTATGGATGTAAGAATTCGTTTATAAGCTATCTGGTCCGGCACTGCCTAGTTTGGGATCAATTGACGTTGTGTGTCATATTATTATTACAGTAGGCGCTTGGTAATCCGGCAGGAATATTTTTTCGCCGATGCCGGATTATCGCAAATGCCAGATTATCGAATTTGTATGGGAAGTAAAAGCGTTATACATAAAATGTAAAATAAATCTTACATAATAAGAGACTAGACGGCTCTGTAATCCGGCATTCGGCTGTATAAAATGCCGGATTATCAAGCGGGTTACCTGAGTCGCTGAGTGCCGGACTACTGAGCGTGCCGGATTGGCGAGGGCCGGATTACCAAGCGCCTACTGTATTAGTATACTGCATGCCATAATGACCACCTCTGTGTTCATCCCTTGTGCTGCACGGTCCCTTTAACTATTGTTTGTCCACCAATCCATCATGAACCAATTTTATTGAAATAAAATTCAATAGCCCGAAAAATAAAATTATTGAGTAATAATTTCAGAGTTCGTTCTTCAAAATGGACACCGGTACTTATTCACGAGGGACAGCTAAAGAGAACGAAACGAAAATAAATAAATAAATTAGCACACAATTGACAATGAAATTTAATTGTCTTGTACAGGAATTAATTGTACTGCTCTGTTCCGATATAATACATTCGGTATTGTCACCTGTGAATACGGCATTGAAGCTTTCTTTTATATAACGTCACGCGCGTGTATTCAAAAGGTTATATACACGTGACGCATTATTTTCTGTTACCTATTGTATAACGACACACTTAAAACGTAGGAATTAGGGGACCATCATACACTGAACCCGTGCATACGAAATCGGTACATACTTAAATGTCTCTAGAAGTTATTAGTCCCAAATAACGTACAGAAGTATTTTTTTCATGTTAACTTATAATAATTAGATACCATCATCATCCTAGCGTTTTGTCAGTTGAAACTCGGATCCGCTTACTAGACAAACCGGCTTTAACTAAAGATTAGCTATTCCACGGGATTGCTGAATGACCTAGGCAACCCAAAGGATTAGCGATATTCCGGGGCTTAGACTACATTTGGTTTATTAGGAGGTACTTACTCCCATGACAATAGTCAAAGATTTTCAGGAAAGCCGAGACCGACAATTTACCATGTGGATCAAGCATGTGGGTTGCGAGGAGAGTATCTCGTTCGGCGCACAAAAGTCAAGATAGCTTAAACCCTAGATATCCGTGACCGATCTTAAAAGTTTATTCATAGTATTGGAATAATGTTACTGTGACAAGGCAAAAGTTATTAATTGTAATAATAACTAGGAAAAATAAATAAAGTGAAAATAAATATACTTACTTATTCTTTAATAGTGAAGACTGCTTATAAAATCTTATTTCAGCAGTGACCTGCTGGTTACACCACTATAAAGTTGGCCACAATACTCATCTCTTACGGCCCTGTCACGACCTTGCCGCTCTGAGCGGCGGCTTGGCGCGGGGCGGCTAGCGGCAAGATCAAATGTATGAAGACGTTCGAAGCACGCCACGAGCCGCCGCGCACAGCGATAACGCGCGCGTTTTTTTGGCGCGATTGGCTGCGCGGCGAGCGGCGCAGCGGGCGGTGCGGCGAGCGGCGGGAACAAATGTACTGCGACCGAGTCCGACGCCACGACTCCGAGCGGCACAGACAGCGTTACGCGAGGAACGAACTAGGCGGTTAAACTATTTGTTAAATATTTTGTGGCGGTAATGAATACGGAGACATTTAAAGTCGAAATTTTTAAACGGTCGCGTGTGTGGATAGCAACACATCCGCTGTATAAATACAAAAATGTTAATAAAACGTTGCGAGATGTAATGAAACAATGTTTTACAGAATGTAATGGTAGGTTTTAATATAAATCGCAAACATTAAAACATTGAGTAATGTACATATGTACCTATTTAGGTACAGACACAGCTACTATGAAAGTTAAAAGGTGATTTACCTACCTACTTAACGTAATCTACGTTGTGTAGGTACCTATTCAACGCCTCATTAATTGCGAATATGTATTATTCCTTTGATATAAAATACTTGTAAGAAATGAAGATCCAATGTCGACAATTTTGTAGGTATACCGTATAGTTACACAAAGATATTTTGGTTATCGCCATATTTATGGGTAACTCCGTCGGCCCAAATACGCCCACATTTGCCGCTGCGTTTACCGCTGCTGTAGGGTCGTGGCGTGCACGACGCTCTGCCGCGCCGCCCGCCGCGACGCGCGCCGCTTAGACCGATCTCGTGAACAGGCCCTTACAAGCAATCGAATCTTTATACTATTACACAGTAAAATTAACACTTCTATTTCGAAATTTTTATTAAAACAATTCAAGTTACACTTTAATAATAAAAGGAACTGCCGTTTGATTTTAGTATAAAACGGAAGCCAAAGGAAATCCTGTTTTCGTTCAAAATCTAAAACGCGGTGCACATTCGCAAGGAATTACGTGCAAGCTTGCAGCGTTTTATTGATATAGACAACACAAGAAGTTGAAAATCAGTTGCCTCTGAATTTTCAGGTCACTTTGGTGTACATCTTGTAAATAATGCAAATTCGAACGTTTGTAAAGATTCATTTGGAGCTGATTTTAAACTCTCACACCACACTTCAACCAAAACCAAAACCGCCCGCCCACGCTAATTTGTATTAATATTCATGGTTCATGTCACACGAACCGCATATTGCAGTAATTATCGACTTTGTGTAGAATACCGACCACGTCGCAACCACAACGCAACCACCAGCGACAGCCATCTACTGGTAGCCAGCCCCAAGCAAATAGTTGTGTTCCATGAGTTCATTTCGTGAAGATGTTTCTCCTCTTCAAAAATCGAAGTCAAGCAGTCCGTTTGCGTAACGTAACCACATCGCTACCACTAACAACAACGCAACCACATTCCTTACGCACCTCAATGCAATATCAAGAAGTCGCAATAACTCTGTTCACACGTAACCACAGCTTTTGAGCGATCCGGCTGCTCGTTTGTACCGATTACATTAAAAAAAGCTTAATGTGTGAGTTGTAGGCCCTTGGCTAACTGATAGTTAACGTGAAGGTATAATGTGAAGGAGGCCTATCCTAGATGTGAGGCGTACCGATGTTTATGTTGATGCCATATACAGGAATGACGAAGTCTTAACAGACTTGGCAGGACTTCATAAAATGGACTAGCAGGAATTTATCCACGACAGGGAAAGATGAAGAGGAACTCATGTCGAAGGCTAAGACTAACTTTGGGTCGCTGCGCCACTACGAATGAATGAATTAATATACAGTAGTGAAAGCAGACTGACGTTCTGCCTACTGATATGTCAACTAGCAGTTTTAGTATAACGGTCCGGTCAAAGCCTACAGCGGCGGTGACAGCGGCGATTTCGATGTAGGTACATGGCGCGTTTACTCTGAGGTGACATCGGTCGCCGCGGCGTAGCAAAATGCACCATGTACATAGAAAACGCTCGCCGCTGCTGCCGCCACTGTAGGCTGTGGCCGGGCCTTTATTCATAACATTGCAAAATATTTTGTGAAACAAAAATAACAAAGTTACTTACTCCGGTTACTATCGGCGTATGGAAAAAATATTTGCCGGTTTCTAAGGACAATTTTAAATAAAATAGATGAACTATCTAATTTGAAATCGCCGTTAGATAGACAGATCAGCTAATTAAGATAACAATAAGATAAAAACAAAGGAGAAATGTTGTGGAAATATCACACAGCTGTAAGAGTAAATAATAGAATTTTCCTTAAGGAAAACATCGTTCATATTTTCATTCTAAAAGATATTATTTGTGAAATCTGATATTGGATCTAGATTTTAACGGTTATTACTCAACCCATTAAATTTTAATTTTAGGGGCATATTTATAGGTTTAAATATGTACATCAAGACTTTTGTTTCTCTGCTAAAATAATTTCAACAGTTAGGAATAAGAATATAGAGGCTTTTACATTTCCTACTTTCCGCCATAATAGTATTATGATTCAATAGGAGGTTGTGGCTCATAATACTACACTGGCCACATTGTTTGGTTTAAGGTTTAATATCGGTTTTCTATCTCTTCTTAAAAAATACTATTTTCTTTGCGTATTTTTCTTAGTCACCCATTACACCACGGAATTAAATGGGGTAGTGACAAATTAACAATTGAGTGTTAATCCTGCAGATTCAGATTTTATAATATGTAACATGTTGTATTAGAAATAAATCTCTTTATTATCATTGTTACTTTGTATTACTGTTACCACACGGATACATATTGCTTAATAGAATATAGAGTATTTGATACGATTATACACTGTTTTTATGAGAAACCTAATATGTTAGTGCATGTGTACGTGCGTGTGTAAGTATACATACACCGTGGTTCCTAGAAGAGTGACTTCTTCTACTCAGTTGCTACTGTCGAATACCTTAGTTAAATCAGATTCTATCGAAAAGAAAACAACAGTGGCAAAATATCAAAAGCTTTTTGATACAGCTGTTATAGAATATTCTAAGTGGTGACGTAAATTGGTTTAAGTATGTCATAAATATGTCCAAAACAGTTGATAACAACCTATATAATAAGGACATAATTTATAAATTCACAAAATTTTAATTAAAGCATACAATATATATATTTCGAGCTCTGAAATCCCTTTATGAGGATTCTAGAGCTTGTGTGAGGATAAACGGGGCATACACTGACTGGTTTACCATCGAGAAAGGTGTTAGACAGGGATGTGTAACGTCGCCGTGGCTGTTTAACCTCTTCATGGACAGTTGTTTGCAAGATTTAAAACAGTGTGACTGCGGATTAAGGATGAATGGGTTACTCGTCAAATGCCTCCTTTATGCTAATGATCAGGTAATACTTGCATCTTCAGCGGAGGAGTTGCAGGAGATGGTAGCAATCATGCATGGTGCGTTAGAAAGGAAAGGAATGAAAGTGAATGTAAGTAAAACGAAAGTTATGGTTTTTGAAAAGGAGGAATGCGTTACGGCTTGTAATGTTTTGATCGATGGACAGCGAGTGCAACAAGTGAATGAGTTTGTTTACTTAGGTACGTTGTTTACAAGAGATGGTAAGAATAAAGAAGATATTGAAAGGAGAGTTAATGCAGGTAATAGTGTGAATGGAGCTCTGAAAGCGTTTATGAACAGTCAAAACGTGTCCAAAAAGGCACGTTTGGCTGTACATAGAGGCGTGTTAGTGCCTACCCTTATGTATGGTAGTGAAAGTTGGGTATGGCAGAAGAGATTTGAAAGTAAAATAAATGCTGTAGAAATGAGAGCACTGAGAAGTATGTGTGGTGTGTCTTTGACCGACAGAGTAAAGAATTGTGTGATACGAGAGTGGTGTGGGGTAAAAGAAGATGTAGTGACAAGCATTGAGAAAGGCATGTTAAGATGGTTTGGGCACATGGAGAGGATGGATGACGATAGACTGACAAAGAAGATATATAAGGCAAGTGTGAATGGAACAGGACAAAGGGGAAGACCTAGGCGGACGTTCTCTGACCAGATTGGAGACATCCTGAAAAAAGGACAAGTCAGAAGTACCCTTAACAGAAGAGCATGCATGAGAAACTTGATGGGAGTGAGTGAAGCAAGTGAGGTATGTCAGGATCGTTGCAAATGGCGTTCCGTAGTCTCTGCCTACCCCTCCGGGAAACAGGCGTGAGTCTATGTTTGTATGTATGTATGTATATATATATTTTTCCTAATACTAAATCCACTTGCACAATCTAACGACAAACTGTACATTCAATACAGCCGAAGTATCATTAATGAATTGAATCAAAACACATGTTGGGTAACTATGATTATTCCAACCAACCAATCTACGAGCCGTTGTTTGCCGCAAACAGCACTCGATAATAGGCCGTGCAAAACGGCCATAACAATTATTCAAATCTGTGATACATTTGAAAGCTATCTATGTACAGAAATATATGAATAAATAATTATAATTAGAATTTGTATTTGACATTTAGAAAAAACTACATCTACAATTTAAGATTTTATCATCATCGTTATCCTCGTATTAGATGCAGTCTTCGTTATTCTGGTTGTATCTAAGATTTTCGCCTTAGGGCCCGGTGTCCGCTTTTTAATCTAACCCAATAATGAAAAGATATTAGCTGTTCCACAGAGCATGACTTTTCTGTAATATCTTTTCAACCAAAACGAAAAGTTTAAATTGTTTGTCAATCTAACTTTTCGTCTAGACGTTCAATTCTGTGAGCATATTTTGATCAAATAGCTTTATTAGAAGTACATTCTAACGTGGTATAGTGTTCTTGATAGACAATTCAAAAAAAGTTTGAATTACCACGAAAGTTTAAATTCCTACATAAATTCTAACTATTTCAAATATATTTTATACTAGACGTCCCGCGGCTTCACCCGCGTGTATTAAACACTAAAAATATCATAAAAGTCACACCTACATGTATTTTTTATATAATAATATATTCACACAGACAGGATGCGACGGGGACTTCACTTTATAATATGTATAAATATTATAATTATAAGCCTTAGCGTGGCCTCGACTCTTTGCTTTAAATGAAGCGTGCACAGCCTCATTCATAGCCTGGAAATCAATTAGGCACTTCATTAAAACCCACGGGGGCCTTGACCTCACTGCAACTGCGTCTGGCGGAAACGACTCGTTACAGCCACATTTCTGAGCGCAAGCCCTCGGGTAACAGCCGGTGAAAATTAACCCTTGATTGGTAGCGAAAAAACACGAAAGAAGTATGTGGATACTAGTCGCCGCCAGCGGCTTTGCACGCACATATTTTCGTATTTCCCGTTTCCGATCCCGCGGGAATTTCGGGAAATCCAGTCTTAGTGCACCCCTACGGTCCCCGAGGAACATATATGCTAAATTTCAGCTTCTTGCGGTGGGTAATTTCGGCTGTAGCTTGTCTCAGTCAGTCAGTAACGCAAGGATTTTATATATTAAGACTAGAGGACGCCAGCAGCTACGCCTGCATTTTTTTTAATTTACCCGTTTGGGCGATCCCGTGGGAATTTCGGGAAATCCCTTCTTAGTGCACCCCTACGGTCCCCAAAGAACATACATGCCAAATTTCAGCTTCCTGCGCCCAATAGTTTCGGCTGTAGCGTGTCTGTCAGTCAGTCAGTAACGCAAGGATTTTATATATTAAGATGATACGGGTTTCGTCATCAATCATAATAACAATTCTTTACGTGTGAAATATGATGGTTTTATGTTTGGACTCTTGACATGCAGGGATGCTTTTTAAAATTTTGCTGTGTGATTTTAAAAACCGGAAGTGTGAGGTAATATTATTTTTATGTGGAAATAAGTCTATATGGCTTAACAGGGCATAGTATTGTTAAAAGATACAGAATAGTTGTGCGAGTGTGTCTACGCGTGAATGTGTGGATTTCACCTACTTCGAAAAGCTTAACAAGATATTTATATTGGATATCTGTTTGATATCCAATATTAATATCAAGAACACTGCCAGAATCCAAAGAATAATTACAAGATCTACAAGTCTGTCTAGTCACAAATCAAGGCCTTAGCCTAGACTTGTGACAACAAAATATCGTGTATCAACAAAATAAAAGTGGGTGATAACAACTTTTCCGAGTAATCCATGTACTGTTGTATGTTTAATTATACCCATATTTTAAGTACATACCTTAATGAATTGCATGAAACAGAAACGGTTAGGTACTTTTACTTCATATGTAGTTTTAGTACCTACATCTACTGTCCCGAATGTATTGACAAGAGCCTCAATAGTTAAAAGAAAAAAATGTCATCCAGTTCACAGACTATCCACATTACGCATACGGCACCTATTAAGGCTATTTTTGCATTTTTTTAAATGAAAGCTTAATGGCGACTCGTTTTCACATCTTCATCATATCAGCCAAACGACGTCCACTGCTGGACATAGGCCTCCCCCAAGGTTCTCCACACAGACCGGTCTTGAGCCGCCCGCATCTAACCGCGATCTTGACGAGATGGTCGGTCCACCTTGCGGGGGGCCTACCTCTGCTGCGTCATCCGGTACGTGGCCGCCACTCCAGAACCTTTCTGCCCCAACGGTCATCAGTTCTTCGAGCTATGTGCCCTGCCCACTGCCACTTCAGCTTGGCTATCCGGAGAGCTATGTCGGAGACTTTGGTTCTACTGCGGATCTCCTCATTTCTGATTCGATCTCGCAGGGAAACTCCAAGCATAGCTCTCTCCATCGCCCTCTGAGTAACCTTGAGCCTTCTGATAAGGCCCATAGTGAGCGACCACGTCTCTGATCCGTAAGTCATCACTGGCAACACACACTGGTCAAAGACTTTCGTCTTGAGACACTGCGGGATATCGGACGAGAAGATATGTCGTAGCTTCCCGAACGCTGCCCAACCGAGTTGGATTCGATGATTGACCTCCTTCTCGAAGTTGGACCTACCTAATTGGACTACTTGTCCCAGGTAGATATACTTGTCGACAACTTCGAGCGTAGAGTTCCCAACCTGAATAGGAGCAGGTACAACATGGACGTTCGACATGATTTTCGTCTTGTCCGTGTTCATCTTAAGATCTACTTGTTGGGAGACTCTACAGAGGCCATCGAGCATTGCGCCTAGGTCTTCCGTGGTCTCAGCCATGACTACGATATCGTCTGCGAATCGAAGGTGAGTGATGTACTCGCCGTTGATGTTGATGCCGAGTCCATTCTAGTCCAAAAGCTTGAAAACGTCCTCCAGCGCAGTGGTAAACAGTTTCGGGGATATGACATCCCCCTGTCTGACCCCTCGCTGGAGTTGAATAGGTTTGGAACTCTGGTCCTGGAGACGGACTGACATAGTGGCGTTTTCATACAAACGCTTCACCACTTCGATATATCGGTAGTCAATCCGGCACCGTTGGAGAGACTGTAGCACCGCCCAGGTTTCGATCGAATCGAAGGCATTCTCATAGTCTACAAACGCCAAGAATAGACGGACTTCTGCTTAACCTGCCGCAGCGTATGTATGTGGTCTATGGTACTATAGCCTTTACGGAAACCGGCTCGTTCGGGAGGCTGGAACTCGTTTAGCACCTCCCAGGTTTCGATCGAATTGAAGGCTTTCTCATAGTCCACAAACGCCAAGCATAGGGGCTGGTTATACTCCTCGGACTTCTGTATAACCTGCCGCAGCGTATGTATGTCGTCTATGGTACTAAAGCCTTTACGGAAACCGGCTTGTTCGGGAGGCTGGAAGTCGTCTAGCTTGCTCTCGAGACGATTCGTGATGACCCTCGAAAACAGCTTGTAGATGTGGCTCAGAAGTGTGATGGGTCTGTAGTTCTTTAAGAGGGCTTTATACCCTTTCTTAAAGAAAAGCACCACCACACCTCTGTGCCACGCCTGTGGCGTTTTACCCTCGAGAATGACGAAATTAAATAGCTTCCGAAGGGCTTCTCTAGCGGGTGTACCGCCAGCCTTCAGAAGCTCGCTCGTAATTCCATCATCACCCGGCGCCTTGTTATTTTTGAGCTGTTTGAGAGCCACACTAATCTCGTGCACGCTGACGTCCGGGATATCTTTGGTATAGTGTCGGGTCAATCCAGCTCTAGGGTCTGACGCTGGAGTACTTGCAGGTTGTTGCGTTGTCGTGTATAGCTGTCCATAGAACCTTTCAATCTCCTCCAAGAGCTCAGGCTTGGACGATACGATTCTGGCATCTTCCATCTTCAGCTTAGTCAGCTGACGATGCCCAACAGACAGATCCCTCTGGAACACTTTGGATCCCTTATTCTGCTCGATCGCCTCACGAACACATTTTGTGTTGTGTTGGCGGAGATCGCGAGTCAGAGACTTAGAGATCTGTCTGTTGAGGTGCCAATATTTCGGCATGTCGTCGGAGGATAGCAGAACCATCTTGCGCCTTTCCTCTAACAGCTCGAGGGTCGGATCCGAGATCTTGCTGGTTCTCTTGCTTTTCTGGGGCTTAAAAAATTTAGCCCCTGTTTTATGGACAGCATCCACGAACCCGTTACTGTCCTCGTCCACATCTACGCATTTGCCCAGGCATTCGAAACGGTTCTTGAGTTCGAGCTGAAAGCTCTCGGGGTTTTGGATATGAACCGGTGCCAGTCGGAGCGTGGATTTTATGAACCTCGACCGTTCGAGGCTTGTACAGATATTCAATGTGCCTCTTACCATTCACATCTTACCTGAAATTAATATGTGAAATTACTGTTTCCATAAAATTATCACCTGCGTGGAATTTACGAGTATCTTAGGGGATTTGGTCTGTGATAGTAAATGATAGGACTCTTTGCTAAGGAGTTTCTTGTATCATCAGAATTATACTAGCAGTTATTGACAGGCTCAGAACAGAGGAAATTAAATATTGTAGATACTGATGGTGCTGTTAACCATTGGCACTGGAATTTAAGGGAGGAATGTCACAGAGATTTTTTTATGGCGATGACAACCGTAGGAAATAAATGATATAAAATTAGAACGAACGAAGGACAGGGTTTGAAGTAGTTGGTTCAATCAAATCAGCATGTGACGGGTTCTGGTAGTAAAAACGCAGTAGAGGTTTTAGATGCGTTTATTGCAGAGTATCGTCTCACTTCCCTTGCCACGAGTATGACCGACCAACAACACGACACTGGCCTGAACACTAAGGGCTATAGTCTCCCACGCTGTTCCCTCCGGTAGTGTGTAGGCAGGCTGCTCGAAGGCTGTGCGTAGCGGTACAGGCCCTCGCTGACGTTGGCTCAGCTGGCAGACGCCGGCGGTGTGAGTACGATGAGCAGGGCAGGCCAGACTCTTCGCCAGAGGTGAAGCCGAAGGCGATGCAGGAAAGTGTAGCGGTCGAGGAGCGTAGCCGGAGTCTTAACGTGAACCTGGAACCTGAAGGAAAGCAGCATTAGAAGAGCCACAACCAATAGAGTCAGGCAGGCGGCGTCAGCCGGCCTCAGCTAGCAGGTAGAGAGATGGGCAGTACGCTAACGCAGTAAATGTAGTGCTTACCCGTAGCTGGGACCAGGATACACGTAAATACGACGTAGGGTCAGTAGGTACGCTTAGTTATAGTAGAAGCGACGTTAGAGTAGCGGTGCCGGCCTCTCTGTCGGCCCCTTTATATACCGGGCCCTCCATCAGGCTGAGAGTCCGTTTATGACCATATTTGGTCAGGCTTTGCGAGTGCGGACGATGGCTTTCTCTGATTGGCCGAGCGTATGGGCGGTACTGTGACGCAACGCGGTAAGTACCGGACATACGTTACAATACCGCCCGCCTTAGGAGAGGATTTTACGTGGCTAACAAGGAAAATCCGACTAGCTGCGTTAGGTCTATGAGTCCGCTACTGTCCAAGCTAAGACGGCATATAGAGAGAAGGAAGGGAAAGTCTTCTACAGTTTGTAACAAATAGTTAGGCACCATAGTGTATAAGTTTTAGGTCCTTAATGTGCCAAAACCCAATAGAATTTCTAGACGCGTCCGACAACTCGTAAACGAGAGGCGACTTTTATTAATCACTGTGCACTTCACGAATTTAGGGGCTAGTTTCTTACAGAAGGACTTATCCTTGTCGCTCTGATAAAAAGTCCGTTTCCACACAGTGTCTCCCACATTAAACTCAGCTGGTTTACGGCGTAAATTATACGTTTGGGAATTCCTAGCATGAGCTTGAATGAGGAGTGCCTGAACTTTGTCAAATATGCCTGATAAGTGACCTATGTTTTCTGCGTAATCGTCCCTAGGTATGTATACTATATCATCAGCGTCTGTGTCGACACAGTGGCGCCTACGTGGGTTATTGTCTCGCTTTCCGTGCTCGAGTTCTCATCTAGCAGGTCTCCATCATTGTAAGCGAGCAGGTGCGGCTACAGCGAACCGGTACGTATTGTTGTACTAATTGCCTACCTTTTAGTGTAACTACCTACTACGTACTAGTTCGCAAATTTGAATTTAACGTTTTTCTAATTAGTCCTAACGGTCGAACTTTTACGCCTAATCGTAAAGTAGGCCATTTGTAAGGGCGGAACGCTTGCGCACTAAGTGTAGTGTGTAGTGTATACTTACGCGGTTATTCATACACCATGGGCTCACACCCCATAAAATACTTCCTGCTAAACAAGAACGAGTTAGCTTACGAGGTCGCGATTAGAGGTGAGGAGCCGGCTACCTCTGTCCTAGGTCTGCGGAAGCAGCTCCCTAAATTACTGGAAGCCATTCCAAATGATGACATTTTGGAGTCGGGTCTAGCCATAGCGGTGGACTTCGAGGGCGCTAGCGAGGCCGTCTCTGAGCTGGCCAAGCGACTAAATTCGTTATCTGCCTCTTACGACGCGAACCTAGCTAAGAGGTCTACCGCACTGCACAACCACTTATACCATAGACTCCGTAGGATGGAACGTCCTACGGCGTTTTCAAAACGGATTACCGAATTGTGTAGCCGGTTCGACAAGCTCTCGGCGGAGTTGTCCGCCATTGAGCAATCAGCTGTTCGCTCAGCTGATGCTGTGGCAGAGGTCCAACCTGCGCCGTCTACCTCGACGCAGGCAGGGTTAGCCCCAGTATTGCATTGCGAGCATTTGAGAGTTAGCGAACTGTCTAAGCTAAAATACGACGGTACGGGATGCGTCCGAGCGTTCCTACAACGCGTAACCGAATTCCAAACCGCGCGTAATCTACCTTCCACTAAAATTTTATCATATGCCTCCGAAATTTTCACCGGTAACGCACTTCACTGGTACCGCGGCCTAAAAGAATATTTCACTACATGGGAAGAACTCACCACTAAATTAATAGACGATTTCACACCGTACGATTATGACTACCGGTTATTAAATGAAATCCGCCGACGTACTCAAGGTGCTACCGAAACTATAATTATTTATCTCTCGATAATGAATCAGCTGTTCGCTAGGCTGTCTCCGTCAAAGCGATTGTCCGAACGTTAAAAGTTAGACATCCTATTGCATAACATACGTCCATGCTACTCACTAGTGCTAGCTCCGTCAATATCTTCAATAGACAGTATAGCAACACTGCAGACGTTATGTTTAAACTACGAACGGATGAAATGTTTGAACTCTCAATTCCGCGAACCGTATTATAATAACGACACGTTGGCACCAGACCTAGCTTACAGTCACAAACCTAATAACCGAGCGCGTAATAATTCCTACAATAATTATCCCGTTGCTACTATAGAGGGTACGTCCGAATACACTGTGACGGGTTCTGGTAGTAAAAACGCAGTAGAGGTTTTAGATGCGTTTATTGCAGAGTATCGTCTCACTTCCCTTGCCACGAGTATGACCGACCAACAACACGACACTGGCCTGAACACTAAGGGCTGTAGTCTCCCACGCTGTTCCCTCCGGTAGTGTGTAGGCAGGCTGCTCGAAGGCTGTGCGTAGCGGTACAGGCCCTCGCTGACGTTGGCTCAGCTGGCAGACGCCGGCGGTGTGAGTACGATGAGCAGGGCAGGCCAGACTCTTCGCCAGAGGTGAAGCCGAAGGCGATGCAGGAAAGTGTAGCGGTCGAGGAGCGTAGCCGGAGTCTTAACGTGAACCTGGAACCTGAAGGAAAGCAGCATTAGAAGAGCCACAACCAATAGAGTCAGGCAGGCGGCGTCAGCCGGCCTCAGCTAGCAGGTAGAGAGATGGGCAGTACGCTAACGCAGTAAATGTAGTGCTTACCCGTAGCTGGGACCAGGATACACGTAAATACGACGTAGGGTCAGTAGGTACGCTTAGTTATAGTAGAAGCGACGTTAGAGTAGCGGTGCCGGCCTCTCTGTCGGCCCCTTTATATACCGGGCCCTCCATCAGGCTGAGAGTCCGTTTATGACCATATTTGGTCAGGCTTTGCGAGTGCGGACGATGGCTTTCTCTGATTGGCCGAGCGTATGGGCGGTACTGTGACGCAACGCGGTAAGTACCGGACATACGTTACAAGCACTTAATCAAGCCATCGGCAATACATTCCTATAGTGCCTTCCCATCTAAATTTACATTCTTTTGTTCATATTATTGTATTAATTTATCGTGGATAATACTTTTGCTGCTACTGGCTAACCCAACGATGACATCGATTTGTCAAGCAACTGGAGTGACAATTCCCATTCAAAATTACTTTTGGGATTTCATAATTTTCTTTTTTCCTAACCCGCTGTAATATTAAATAATAATAATATAATAATATTCTACCACATTCACACAACACCATCTAGTCCCAAACTAAGCAGAAGCTTGTACTATGGGTCCTAGATAATGGATAAACATACATATATATGTACTTTTTTTTGTAAATACATACATATTATACATAGAAACACCCAGACCAAGACAAATACCCATGTTCATGCACACAATTTTTTGACTTGAGCGGGAATCGAACCCGCGACCTTCGGCGTAGCAGTCGCTTACTCTCTACTCCCGCGTCGGTTATTGGGGTGAACAAAAGAATAAAAGCGATTCTTCAAATCATTCGAGCCATTTTGGCGTTTTCATGAGACTGACAGACTAGTCGTGTATATGAATGTCTTAAAATATAGTATAATTATATATTTTGAGACGCAGATTACTAATCCGGTGTGGACATAACCACTTTTAAAAATTATCCCACTACCCCAGGGGGCTACCAGTGGGAATCATTATAAAAATAAATTACTCTAAGAACTGTTTCTGCTCTCTTTATTATGGATGACGTTATTGAATTACACATGAAGATAACAGATGGAATTGACTACAACTTAGCTTTTTGAATATCGTACGAAAGGTTACATTTGGTCATGGTAGTGGTGGATAAGTAAATTATTTTAATAATTATTCCCACTGGCAACCTCCTAGAGACAGTGGGAATTATTTTGAGTGACCAGGCAGGCGATAGATCATCATCATCCACAGCCCGACTGTGTCCACTGTTAAACATAGGCTTCTCTTTGTTCTTGCCATTTCCCTCGATCTTGTGGTAATCTCGTCCAGGCGATAGATAGTGGGAATAAACCCTCTAAAACAAAAATTTACAAATTAAAAGTTTTATCAGCATAATTACTACAAGTAATTTCTTGACAATAAAGGGTAATCCACTGAATACTTAGTATACAATTCACAGGCAATAGTACTATAATTTATACACAACTAAACCATACTTCCAAAATAAAACATCAGCAATATTCAGAAACAAAACCAAGCTACACCAATAAATATAACCCGTCCAATAATTTGAAAAATATATCCAAAAATGTTAAAGCCATTCAAATACCCTTGGACTGGCATATAAATATCCTGGCTTAATAAGGTCGCCTTTCTGAAGCGAAATCGTGCCCTTGGGCGGGGTTCATTTAGTTTCCTCCGTAGAGATGCTCATTTTGCTTGTTTTACATATAATGTCCTTTCTAGAACCACAGCGCGAGGCAAGACAAGAGGGGTGCATGTATTGAAGCTTTCACAATTATAAGCAGAGATTGTTAAAAAGCATGCTGTACCAGATAGGTTAGATACTAAGATGTGTCTAAATAATGTGTGTGATATGTTATTGATGAGCTTTATAGACCAGCAGTATATTGGAGTCACGATTTAAAACAATTACAAAGAATTTGTAAAAATAGTGGGGAAAGATAAAGAGAGCAAAAATTTCATTGGATAGAAGGAAATCAGAATTTCAAACAATGGAAATGCCAATAGTTTCTTGTTAAAAGACCTCGTAAACTGAATAGATCCTGATAAAAATACCAGTGCAAACAGTATAATTACGAATCGTCTACTATCTATACAAATAAATTGGACGTTGTCAGTATAAATACGAATCAACAAAGGATGGGGATGCCGATGGGGTTGTGTTGTTTTCCTTTGCCCACGTTCAGCTGAATCATCAGATCAACTTCATGACATCGTTATATTGCATTGTCACGCGATAAACACATGATCGCAAAAAAAAACTCAACATAAAAACCGGGGAGTGGGTCAAATTTATCTTTCAAGATTTCATTGCAGACACCGCTATAGATGCACTAAATGAAAAGATAGTAAATACTTAATTATTTCGATTAATTCGACGTATTTAAAGACCAACTTCAAACAGTATTCTTATACACTCTAAAGATTGAAGCGGGTAATAAATTAGCGAAATGCTCATTACGTTATTTATTTATTTTAAAATATCGTTACTAAATATTATTGTATTTTATCTAGAGATTTGGGCGAAATATACTTGAGTATACTTGTGACCGTACCTGATAATACTTGATCCTTTGGAGAAATTAATACGCCGTAAATATATTCGAGAGGTTGGGGAAAATGGTCAAACGGTGGAGATGAAAAGCACTAAAAATAATTATTTATCGTTCAATCAATGAAAGATTTCCTGCCACAAAGTAGTACCAATAATATGAGTTTTCTATAATACCACCAAAAGAAAATAAAAATTCTGCAGCAAACTAATGACAATTAATACATCGACAGGACATCATAGTTTTGCATCATCGTCAGATTTGTTTTTAATCTTTACGACTGTTGGGTAGCATGGGCGTAGCGCTCTTTCCACTATGGGAAACCATAGTCCACCACCCAGGTGCTGGTGACAGAATTCACGTATCTTTAAGAACAATGAGCCCCTATATTTTAGTACGTCTGTGTTTGTTTGTATTATGTACAATATGTAAGTGTACGCGTCTGTACGTATCTGACTTCATTTTGGAACTGACGCTTACTAAGCGCCGTCTGGTGGTAGAATAAATATCAAACACCCTCTTTATGTAGAACTTTCAGACGTGTAGGCTTTCTGACGATCTTTGTCGTTCACCGCTAAGCAAGCGATAATATTTATTTATTTATTTATTGAATATTCCTTTACAACTATCATTACAG